>APFE030113756.1:44492-82049 GCA_000404065.3 Pinus taeda | reverse complement strand
TTGGTTCGAAACGCGTCGACAATGATCTTTTTATGTGATTTATGCAGAAGCTCTTTTTACAATTATGATGGATCACAGAAGCCTCAATTCTACAATTGTTACGAGTGCTATCAACATATATTTTTTGTTGTTATAATATTCAATTATTTATTTAAATCAACATGCTCTCATTTATGTTGTATTAAATTTTATGAAAAAAGTTTATTTTCATGCCACTTTCATGGTTTTCGTGCTTATTTCAAATTATTCTCATGGACCTAGCCAACCTTCATAGTCATTCTATCATTGTTTCTACCTTTTTATTGCCAGTTTTTTTTGCACAACATTTAGCCGCATCTTGAATTTCCAATGTGATTCTATTCCAGTTCAACTATTCTCCAATCTCCCTTTCTCTCATTTTTCGATACCTCACAAGCCAACAAGACAAAAAACACAAAAGACAATAATAAGGAAGAAACAAGGAAAATACAAACCCACAAAAAGTGACATAACAATAACACCAATAGCATGGCCATGCTCAAAGTCAAAAAACAAAACAAGGAAAATATGAAGCCAGTGATAATAAAATGCATATAAAACATTTAGTAAACTACAAAAAACTCAATTCCATGAGTCCTTCTATTCTATGTGTCCTTCACCACCATATATAAATGTATATATAAAATTAGACCGAGTCTTTTCCAAGGTTTATGGATACCTTCAAATGTTAATATCCCTAGAAATAATTCATGGAGGTAACTTTCAGTATATGAGGGAGCTTGAGGGCTGCTCCTCCCTCTCTATTTATATTAGTATTTAAAACTTCATGTGCCTAAGGCTCACATGAATTATCCTCCTTCCTTTGTTTTTAGTTAGGAGAGTCTCTATCTAGGTGTTCCCCTTCACAATGCCAATAGGAAATTGACTTTCTATCATTTTTGGCCTTACGGTCCCTCTTCCTGGCTTGATCAACATGACATTTCTCTTTTGAGAATGAAGCTTGTCACAACAAATCCTACACGTATAACATGCGCTTTTTTAAAATTGAGCTCAAATTTACCAACCCTTATTTCATCCTAGTGAGCCTTTCAATTCTATCTTCTAGTTCTTCAAGCCAACCTTGAAGCTCCTAAAGGTTTCTTCTCTCTCATGGGAGTTTCCCACCTCTTTTTCTTGATGGATACCATTTTCCATTATTTTCTTGTTGTGACAACTGATTCTTCTTATGTGCTATCACACATGCACTTAATTGTCAGCTATAGAGAGATACACAAGTTAGTTGTTACCTTGTAATTCTAGTGCGAAGCATGTTGCCCTATAGTTGGTTACACATATGAAATTTAATGTTAGTCACATATTCCAAGAATCCAGAAGACACCTCAACATGCTTACAACCATTACAATACAAATTTAGAAATCATCATTTTCACCAAGTCTAGCATCATTAATTAAAATAAATCTTTTACTAAGACTTGGTAGCCATGACATCGGTAATGTTAAAAACCAGTTAGAAATCCATGTAACACATCAAGACCTCTCAACTCTATAATTTCTTAATTATAATATCTTCATGGAAATGAATACAACACATGTAGTATTCAATCAACACATAGTCATCATTCACAGTGTTGTAACCAACACCCATTTGCACAAGCAAGAAATCACCTAGAAAAACATCACTCTATAACAAAGTCACAAAAATATCATGCCTCAGAGGTTCAACATATAACCTTTGATATTTTCATTTATATGCCTTGAGCTCATCTATTCCAATTGTTGAACCTGGATACTTTATCATTACATTGCAATAGACTCCTAACATATTATCATATTGCCTCGAAGTCATATATCTATTTCGAGAGGTCTACTGTTGAAATTTATGCTCCAATACCACTTTATACCACTACCTCTCAACACCTTAGATAACCCAGGTTGGATGGGAGGTGTTACTTTTCTCTATCTTCACCTCCATAGACCTATCATGGAAATGGGGTCACAAAATTCATATTTTCTTCACTTCATTTAAACTTAGAACAAATACCACAATTGTGCTTGACTTGTCAAGAGATTTTCAACGATATAATTTTTATGAAAATCCAACTATCGGATTAGGATTTATGGTTGTTTAAAGCTTGACCAATGAATCCTTGCTACAATATACAAGTAGTGCAATGTTGAACCCACATGAAACCCACGTGGTTCTGAGGTACCAACTACAACAAATATGGGTGGTTCACATCACCTTGCAGCACCAGTGTGTACTACTCTATGCCCATTTGGCGCCTGCCACACCACCTCTGAACATGAGCCCCACCCGACTGACCCTTCAACGTGCTTTCCCACGATTTTAAATTATAAATAAATGTTAGGGGATTGAACCTACAAAACAAAAGCACTAGTTAACCACCCCATACTCTTGGACCCTCGATTTAGTCCATAATAAGGCCCATATCCGATTTTGGAGTACCCTATGCAAACAAAAATTCCTAACCCTTGAGCTATTCAACAACCTTGACCTAGTCTAAACCCCTGAACTAGTCTAAACCCCCTAACTAGTGTAGGCCCCGGATCACATTTGGGCCTCAGGTTGTCAAGCAAACAAATTTAGTTTAGAGGCCCCAAACCTCTAAACCTCCAATCCTTTGGTCCTACATTCTTATAAAATTTATACATTTCCGAAT
Source organism: Pinus taeda (assembly GCA_000404065.3). NCBI lineage: Eukaryota > Viridiplantae > Streptophyta > Pinopsida > Pinales > Pinaceae > Pinus > Pinus taeda. The sequence continues at coordinate 79,389 of APFE030113756.1, read as the reverse complement.
TATAATTTATTCATATGCCTATGTATAAACACATTTGATATAAACCTAGTCCCACACCAGACTAACCCAAATACTTTCCTAATCAATCAACACCAACACTTTATTTACATTTTTGTCTTTATACCCAAACTTAGCACAAATATGCCTTAATCATGCTTTATTTTAATATATGTATAAAATTATATGTTATATGACCACCACTAGCCCAATTGGGGTTCGACCTATGTGAAAACCTCAAATCAACATCTCTTAGACTCCTGAATTCCTAGGTAAGTCTAGACTTGGACCCAATCAACTACTACGAGGCCATTTTCACCCTTAAATGAAGAGAGCCAAACTAGGTCTATTGCATCCTTTTAAGGGGTTTGACTAGGGTTCTACGAAGACAACTTGACCTCCACAATTTATGATTAAACACATGAATTTGATCCTCATTGTAAATAAATCAATTTCAAGAATGAATATACGAGATCAAACATAATCACAATAACATAAACAGAACTTAAATTGGAATATTGTTACAACCATTTCATGGAAAACAACACATTATGAACTTAGTAACAACCACACCATATCTTTGTGGTTCATTGTGTGTAACAAATTGTTCCATTAGTAAGAAAATTGAAGATGAATGAAGCATGCAGAACCAATAAATTACATGAAAACCATACATGCATATCAAGCATATTGAGCACACCCCAAGTCAAATGTATCCTCTATACTTTATAACTTGCAAGCCATGAAACCTCACATACCATAACAACATATATAAATGGTTAAAACATCCAACTCAGTTATGTAGTTAGTGTTATTAAGCCAACAACACAAAGATGCATGATTCTCTCATATCATGAGAGCAAACATGTAAACCATCTTTTCCCAAGTGCATAAGAACACACCATCTTGATCAACAATGTTGGTGCACCTCAAGCAACCGTACACAACCATGCATATATGTCTCTGACCAATAGAATAGCATAAGCCCATATATCATATTCCATATCATGTTCATGAATGTATTTGAGAAAAAAACTCACTTTACTTCCTATCAAAGATAGAGTGACCCGGTATGTATAACACATAAACAAGTTACCAATGAAATCACATGCAAAGATGTTCACAACAATGAGATGTCCAGACCTTCAAGTTATAATGATAACAAATACTTAAAACACCATTATGGTATTGTATGATTTTGGATCACCATTCAGGGATATATCAAATGGACATGTGAAAGATCAAGTATGCCATGACTACTTGATTCAAGCAATTTGGGCATAAAAATTATGTTCATACAAGATAATTACCCAAATCACATTCATACCAACATAAGGTAACTAAATGAGTATAAGGTAACAAAAAATTTCGTGGTTACCATAGACAACCAAACATATATACATTAGATCTCCTCCAATGAGTCAATAATGTTAAATCCATCTAGTTTAGAAAAATCATAATTACCTTAACATAGTAGATGGTCAATCTCCTTATTTATATGATGAACAAAAAATGATTAGTTGAATGCTATAGGAGGTAACTATTTGTCATTGAAAATAGAAGTATTTAGAGAGAAATAAACACTTATATTATTTATATAAAAATGTTGGAAACTAAAGCAGGGACATCAACTCTCCTTCCAACCATATGCTAATTTACACTATAATATTTCTTGTAGATAGCCACCTTCAATCCGGATTTAGAGCCTAAATAAAGAAGAGCTTAAGGGAAATGCTCGAGTCAATCAAGGATTCCACAATGATTCCACTTGCAATCATCGCAGGACATTTCCAACCACTGCAGCTCCTTCTCCTCAATAGAAATTGGGTGTTCCTCTCTATTTTTCAGCCACTCATGCTAGCATCCCTTTAACTAATGTATCTTCCTTTGTGTTCTTTTATCCAATCACTTCACTGCTTTCCATAGCATAAAATGTTTCTCTTCTACCTTTTCTTTTCCATTGTCTGTGCGTGTGCACCATTCCTAGGAAGACCTCCTCATCTAACTCTCATGTACTCTTGGAGAGCATTATCAATCCCTAGATTGCCTCTTTGCATTCCTTTTCTTGCCTCCTACACTTCCCCTTATGCGTTAAAAATGCCAACACATTTTCACAAGAACTATACATCCTTGTCCTAGTATGTAAGTTCCCATATCACATTCTTAAATGTTTGTGTAGGCTTGCCTTCAATTCCTACAATCATATAGGCGACTTCCTAAATGCACCTCTCAGCTATGTGATTTCCCAAGCAACTTCTCAACTCACACTCTAAATCCATGTCCTCTACTGAACATCTCTATGAATAAAAATATTTTTATTTTTTGTTTTATTGAAACTCTACTGGTGCATATAGCTAAAAACATATTATCATGTCATTTTAGTTGATATATTTTATGATTTAATATTAATTATATATCTATATATAAGAAATTGAATTATTAAGTTTTAATATATTTGTTAATTAAATCTAAACATGATGTACTCAAATATCATAATGTTATTGTAAATTAAAAGTTCAAATATCATAATGATATTGTAAATTAAAAGTTCCTATTAATCAAAAGGAAAGGAGTAGAGTACACTTCTTTATAGTAGACCTTGGTTTGTTAGAAAATGAGAGTAGAGGTAGAACGATAAGAGTTTTTATCAATATTTATTGTATATTTTTTTAATATAAAAAAGTTTAACACATTAAAATAATTAATACAATAACATAAAATCAATTTTAACCGTTTAAATGAATCTGATAATCAGGAAAATTGCATCAATATTCCATAACACACTTGGCATCAATATTTGAATGGGAGACAACCAAAACAAATCATGCAGGTCTGTAGGATACAACTTGACATGCGGGTAGTAGGGTCAGAGGCATTATCATATGCACATACATATTATGAATTCTGCTTTGAGGAGTCAATATAAAAATATATTTTTGCAAGTAATGAACAAATAATAGCTACATATTATGTACATAATTTTAAGGCATTTCGATCCCGGCATCCAAATCACTTCCCCACGAAAGTCTGCCCAAACTTGAAGCATTCCCGTTATAAACACAAAACAAAAGGAAAGCGATTCAAGGCGGATGAAGGAGCAAGAAATGCCTTCAGTTTTCAGTAAGTGTCTGCGTGGGCAATTTGTGCTTCTAAGTTCTTCTTGCTACAGGGAAGGCTAATTACAGTGGCTCTGCACAAAGGGCATGAAGAGTTACTGGGACACCGAAGCAGCCAGCGATCAATACATAAAATATGAAAATAATGTCTGCAGTTTGGAAGAATGCGCACTCTATCGTCGTCCCCAATACACCCCAAACAGATTGCACAAGATGATGGAGATGAATCACTCCTATTTACATCATCTGATATTCTTAAACACCCATACTTGGCTTCCGGTAATGCTCTGATCATTTTGGAGCGACAGAAGGAAATGTTCTTGTTTGGGTCGACCCTGTAGCGGTTATTATTATCATTAATATCAATATTAATGTTCAGCATGCTCAGAAATGTGGAGAATCCGAAAAGCAACGCCAACAGTCCGTTGAGAAGCTGCAGTGTAGGGAGGACATTTTCATTCAATCCTTCCACTACATGTATTACAGTCTCCGAGCTATGAGTCCCCGCAGCTAAATCCAAGAGACCCATCACAATCCACATCATAAATGCTACGCCCATGCAAAATACATAGACAACCATCGATACCCACGGAGGGCATCGTTTGAAAAATGCCGTTACCCCATTCAGCATAGGCACAGCTAAATTCCTGAACTTGTTTTTCGCAGAATCCAAATAATGAATGAGAACCTGGGACTTTCCCACAGGAAGGGGAGGCTCTTCTATTGCCCGTGCCATATATATTAGCTTGTATTATCAACTGTTCTTTAACAATGCCTGCAATTATAACAGCCAACTGAATAGCCAAGGCTCGTCGGTGCAGATCTCAGCGCTGATTGAATTTTTGGAAAACACCCAAGCTCCCAGCCCCTTTACGGTTGTAAATATTCGTTATATTGAAACTCAAAAGAATTTGTCTCCTAATGAGATAAGTGTTTTATCCAAATCCTACGTGTAATTATAAGACTAAGTATGCTCTAGTTTTGGATGACTGGATCACATATCTACGTGAGTGGTGATGTCAATGTAAAACTTGTTCGGCAAGTCTGTTTCTGACACCATTTCACAGAATATGCTAGGATACGTTGGTCAGAACCCACGAGTCAGAGTGACTCATTCAGCCTGATCGTTGTAGATGGCATCACCATGAATTGCCAGCGAAATTTTCTTTTTTCAGAACACTTCAAAATGTTCTAGAGAGTGAGACTGGGCAACCGCGGAGACCATATAAAATATATGAATAAATTCTACCCGGAATTGATGATTGCGCTGATAGTATGACTGGACAAATAGAAAAACTATGGACAGCAAAGTCAAGAGAAAAATAGTCGTTTCCTTGAAGCCGACGCTGAATTCCATTTGATTAGCTGTGCAATTGTAACATCATTCTTGAATTACGTAAGGGATCGGGCATCTTTTTGTCATTTGATATCATCTCCTTGTTGACTTCAATTCCCTCGCTGGCAAATGTAATGTGTCCCGTAATCAGATGTGAATGGGTTGCAACGAGTCTAGAGTTTGCTGTGATCAGATTCCATTCAATTACATATCCCATTGTTGCATCCGTTTTACTAGAGGCAATTCTATGTAGCTTCATGCATATTTGAACAATGTTTGTGAGATCTCATTAAATATTAACAGTTTGCTTTTTTATTATTAGTGTATATCTACTCTTTGATATCTTTGTGGAGGGTTATTTTAAGATAAAGATTGGGTGTATTTAGACTTGGTACTCTACAGTTTAGTATGATCTCGATGTGTAAATATGTTTGTGCTTAAAGTTAAATTTTATGTCCGCTAATATAAAAATAAAAAAAAAAAAATTAAATTTAATGTGTATGTTTTTCTCTCCAATAAATATAATAATGACAATGGAAAAAATTAATGTTGGCCCCAAACAAAAATGAAAATAACCATATAGACCAAAAAAACTACAAGACATTATTTCATGTTTAGATACAAATATTACATTACAATTACCTTTAATTTAAATGCATCATACTTTCAACAAAAAATTTGACCACATTAAAATTCAAATCCTAAAATTTTAAACAGCTTTACTCTTTACTAAAACCACTACCATTTCTTAAATCAAAGTAAAAAGGTTAATTCAACACAAAGAATCCAAAATTTTGCTATAAAATCTTTTAATATCTCTTTTAATTAATTATTTGTAAAATAAAGTTTTAAAAGGAAAACCATATCCTATGGACATATTAAAATATTTATACACAAATATTGCTACGTCAAAGTTGTAATATTCGAAAATATTCATTTGATGTAGTTTTATTATAAATTTTGTTATCATGCCATTTAAAAAACATCATTAAATCTAATATTAATATTATGATTAAATCTAAATTAATATTTATAACATTAATATTATTCAACTTACTAACTTATTAAATACAATATTAAAATTAGTGTAATATTATTTTTTTATTAAATATATTTAATATATCATGATATATATTATCTCTAGATATGTATGGGAGGGAAGAACAAAGACATAGAGTGATAGAGATGGAGAGGTAGAGGGAATGAGAGAAAGGAGAGAGGGGGATAGAGAAATGGAGGGAAGAAGAATGACATAGAGAGATAAAAGTGGAAAGAGAGAGCGAGTAACAAGGAAGAGATAGAGATATAGCGTTTATGCTTGGGGGTGAGATAGGGAGACAATGAAAGAGAGATGAAGAGAAGGTGGGAGAAGGAGATATAAGGAGAGAGGGAGGGAGATAGACACATAGTTGTAGGGTGAAGAGAGAGAGAGAGGGAGGTGGGAGAGAAAGGGAGAGATAGGAAGGAAGAGAGTGAGGACGTGAGAGGGAGAAGGAGAAAGTAAGGAGAGAGAGAGAGGAAGTTAAGAAGAAATACACATAGAGTGAAAGGTGGAGAGAGTGAGAAGGGGCGAGAAGAGAGAGAGAGAGGGAGGTGGGAGAGAAAGGGAGAGATAGGAAGGAAGAGAGTGAGGACGTGAGAGGGAGAAGGAGAAAGTAAGGAAGAGAGAGAGGAAGTTAAGAAGAAATACACATAGAGTGAAAGGTGGAGAGAGTGAGAAGGGGCGATAAGAGAGATGGAGAGAGGGGGATAGAGGAGAGAAAGATGGAAGAGATATAGAAGGGGGAAGAGAGAGATTGAGGGAGAGAGATATAGATAGATATGGAGAAAGAGTGTGTATGTTTTGGGGGTGATATAGAAAGATAAAAGAGAGACATAGAGAGATAGAGATATATATGGAAGGTGAAGAGAGGGACGAAGAGAGATATAGAGAGAGGGATAGAGAGTGAAGGAGAAAGTGACGGGGTTGGAGAGCAAAGAGAGAGAGAGAGCGAGAGAGATCGGGGGAGAGAAATTGATAGAGAGGAAGGACGAGAGACAGGATGAGAGGGGAAGGGAAAAAGATTTGGAGTTGGAAGGAGATAGAGGGATGGGAGAAGAAATACATACAAAAAGAGAAGTCGAGAGAGAGAGGGGGAGTGACAAGGGAGGGATGGAGAGACTGTGTGTATGTTTTGGTGTGAGATAGAGAGACAAATAAGGAGAGAGGGAGGAATATATAGATAGATATAGCTTGATTTTAGCATACATTGTGATTTCTAATCCTATTTTATTGCTTACACTAGATGCATTGATTTCAGTGTAGATGCTGATTTCTAATGATATTTGATTTCTTGCACTAGATGCATTAATTTCAATGTAGATGTTGATTTTTAATCATATTTGATTACTTGCACTAGATGCATTTATTTTAGTGTAGATGTTTTCTAATTCTATTTGATTGATTGTATTAGATGCATTGATTTCAGTGTAGATGGTTATTTATAATCCTATTTGACTGCTTGCAATAGATGCATTGATTTCAATGTAGATGGTGATTTATAATATTATTTGAATGCTTGCACTAGATGCACTGATTTCAATGTAGATGTTCATTTCTAATGATACTTGATTGTTTGCACTATATGCATTAATTTCAGTGTAAATATTGATTTCTAATCCTATTTGATTGATTGCACTAGAAGAATTGATTTTAATGTAAATGTTTTCTAATTCTATTTGATTTCTTGCACTAGATGCATTGATTTTAGTGTAGATGTTGATTTCTAATTATATTTGGTTGCTTGCACTAGATTTATTGATTTCAGCGTAGATGTTGATTTTTTATTATATTTGATTGCTTGCACTAGATCCATTGATTTTCACGTAGATGTTATTTCTAATCATATTTGGTTGTTTGTGTTAGATGCATTGATTTCAATGTAGATGTTTTTTTAATCATATTTTATTGCTTGCATTAGATGCATTGGTTTCAGTGTAGATGTTGATTTCTAATTTGATGTAATTGGATGTATGATGGTACATTAATTTTAAAGTGATTGGATTAATAATGTGATTGATTTTAGTGTAAGCACAAAAAAATGATTCACAGTGTGCATTGATTTTGGTGTTATAGTAATTTAACCTATTAATGTTGGAGAGCAAGAGAGAAAAGGTAAGATGTTTACTACAATAGCTTGAGTTAAGGATTTGAATGGTTTACGATTTCAACTACATTTTTCATATAATCAATATGAAAATATGACAAAACTAATAGGGGTGACAATAAGAATAGTAGAAGAATATAGTTTTAGATTGATCACATTGAAGACTATTTTTAATTGACTACATTCTTATTATTCACATTTTTTTCCATTCAACACTATTACACTGTCACTTTTCATTCAAAAATTTTATTTCATCATTTTTCATAATTAAAGTTATTAGGAATATCTATCATCTCAACGGATTGAGGAAACTGAGAAAATTTAAAATTTAAACTATTGTTCAAAATATATTTAGTAATACTTGGACAAACGCTATTAAGAATTAATTAGTTGTCAAAAATTGTGAAACCTAAAATTAAATGAAATAGATGTGAAGTATCAATCCTCCTGCAAGCTATTGACAGGATTGTCTTCCTTCTTCATCACCAACTAATTACTAATAGACAGTGACATACACATATAAATATAACACAAAAAATCATTGACAAACATTACCATCAAAATCCAAACACACATATAAATAAATAAAAAAAATTGTAACATTCACAAACATTACCATTCAAATCTAAACACGTAAACTAACAAACCAGTCAAAGCATCCAAAGGAAAACAACCACAAACCACTCAAAATGACATACAAATCATTCAAAGTAAGCAACATAGACAAAATTAAAAAACATAATTATATGGTCATGTCACGCAAAAAAAACATAATGTAAATTTCAAAATATGAAGTTTATCTCAAACATATACATAATCATGATAATCTAAAAATATGACATTACTGTGCTCATATGGAACCAATACTGGATCTATCATGTGCCAAGAGTTATCGAATCCCTCGAGATACAAACCTTTCCTCAAATTCTACACTCCAAGAAAAATTCCACCTGGAAAAAATTTTCCTTTCAACGAATGATAAGTCTAAATTGATTTATAAAATGCTTTCCAAAAATATCATTCTTTCTAAAAATTTTGTTATCTATACACCCAAATTTTCCGTGACAATACTTATGGAACTTGAGACTAAGATAGTTTTACGAAAAGTACAAGTTTGATAACACCCGCGCAAGATTATGACTATTTATTGAACATTTCTTCTTTTTCATTTCGTATAATCTGGTAAGACGATAACCCTTGCTTAAACACATTTGTTTATTTCATCCGAATAGGGTAAGAATTCCACTTTTCAGTAGTAGCCTCTAAATTAGGATAATCTAAATTAAATAAGGATAGGACGATAGTGGAAGATGTGGGTGGCTGTTTCTGCAGTGACAAAGTTCTCATTTTGATTTTCCCTTTTCCTAGATTTTGATTTGTCGATGGCTTTTCTTTCTTTTTAGATTATATTTTATCTCTAATTTTTATGAGAAGATAATCATAAGCAGAAATATACTTTTCAAATTCAATTTTTTTTGGTTCAATCAACGTCTTTGTGGTAACTAAGAAATGGTCTCTTTGACAGGGCATATCATGTATTTCTTCATAGAAATATCACTTAGGACTTTCACATTTGTTTTCAAGATAATTTATTAAGAAAATGAAACAATGGAATTTAAAATGTAATAATATAAAGAATATTTTAATTACTTTGATTTGATTTTCATTCTTTTATTATAGAATGTATTAGAGAATTTACAAAATATCTGTTTTTACATTATTTGTTAAGAAAAATAAATTAATGATTGAACTTGAGAATGTTTGGTTTTTTAACAATATTATAAATAAGATTTCTAGAGATGATCTAAATCATGGTGCTTAAATGAGTTCAACAAATTATCTTTTTAGGCATGTTTCATTAATCATGTTCCATTAATCACTATAATAAAAAAGGCATATGGTGATGGTCATCAACTCAGTATTTTCATAATAAAAGGGTGATAGATTTGTAAAACTCATTACTAGATTTACAAACTAAATTATTGATAATGTTTTTTATTGATAATGTTGATAAGATCATTGAATGCATTCTCTTTTTTGTTATAAATTAATGGAAATTGTGAAAAAACCATTACTAAATATATATTGTTTACAAGTTAAGGTATACCTTCGTCGTGATAAAGTGTTAGTCATTTTTATATCATCACTAACACCTCTAGTCACACAATGGGGCACATTACTATCTTTATAATTTGATCTCTAAAAAATTTCCCTCGATTCTAGTACATATACATTTCATACCATGAATAAATTGTTCCCACTAGGGCATCCATAACAACTAGAATAAATTATTTCCTTTGTTTCCATCATTCTCTTCCACTTTACATGCTTTATGCACAATATTATGTAGTGCATCCAATACTTAATAATTGTAACATACTTCAACATGTAGAAACATATATAATTCATATCATAAACATTGTGTAATTTACAAATTGTCACAACATAGAATAGATAAACAGAATGTAACATTCGTAATTTTGAAATGACACCGACTAGCTATAGACCTCAAACGTTGCACCTAGCCATAAAATGTATTGCTCATAATTCTCTTAGCAATGGCTCACTCTTGAGTTGGGGCTATGACACTAGTAGAGAAATGGATACCTAAGTCTAGTTATGGTGTACTATTACACGAACATGGTAATCAGGTAAAATTTTAAGGATCAAAAATTATCTTGAAGTTTAAAAACATTGGCGAATCTCACTAGTCCTTAACATCCAAACTATAAAATGTTTATTGATGTATTTGTAAAATTATTCAAATTTATAATGATTTTATATATACTCTTTATATAATGTTGATGATTTTTAATGTAAAATAAGTTTGTATTGTAAAATTTTGGCAAATCATCTTTATAAAAAATGGAAATTGGTGAATCTTTTTTTCTGAAAAATCATGGAAAATTAGTCCACCTGCAAATATTAGCCCCTAAAATTTTCCATGATGGTAATAGGTCAAGGTACCTTCATTCCAATAGCCTCTAACAAAAAGTCTCTCACCCTCCATCACTTGTATTACACCTCCTTCTTTGCACATGTAGTTCATTAGGTTGTGACACTACAATTTTAGGGTTCTCAACTTAGGATGACTAGGGATGTCTATGAACTCTATCATTTTCAAGAGTTTCCACTTCCCTCATGAGTCTCTAGGTACCTTATTATCCTCAAATTCAATGAAACTTATCCATATATCAAAATCCACTTAGGATTAATAAGGAAGAAAAATTCATAGGGCCACACCCTCCTTGTCCACCAGCAAATTTATTGAACACCCATATTCCCCGCATGGAATGGAAAGATTAGAATAAATGGAATGATGCTCCAAGTTCACCCTTTTAGGTGCATGTGCCATGTTTTGACAAGTAGCATTTCATGAAGTCACATTATTGAACTAGGATAAAAACATGTCGGTTTTGACTTTGACCATATATCAATAGTGGCTTAGACCAATAGGCTTATTCCCTTTATCAATTATCCCATAGCCCCTTTTCCTACTCATGGAGTCCTAACTACCCATATTGTCTATTTTGACTTGTTCTACAGTAGCAATGTATTTTATTAAGATGCATGTAATCACATATTCACAAAGCTAGGTACTTTGGCCTTTTAGCAAATAGGCTCGCAAGCCTAAAATCACATAGGCAATTTGGCCTCAAAACATATAAACATATGTACATTGGTCCAAAACACATATATACATTGGAACATGGCCCAAAAACACTTAATCACTCACTAGTCTTAACATGTTGTATATAATACGCACATGTGCTATCCTTGGGGTGTTACTTTCCCCTCCCCCTTATTTGTCCATTATCCTAAGTGCATTGTATAGATATATACAATCATAGTTATTCAAAAGATGAGGGTTCTCCTCCCTCATATCATTTTCATGCTCCCATGTAGCATCATCAATAATGGGAAAAGAATGCATCCACTCCACCATTAAAAATGTGATGGATTGATTTATGATAAACTTGATCTTTCTCTAGAAAATTCCCACTAGCTAAACTTGAAAGTCTCTGTAAACCTTTGCATGAACCATATTCCCGTCATGTACATGATTAACATCATGAAAATGTTTTTAATTAATAAGATATGAAACACATTATTGAACATGAATGGATCTTAGTAATGGAATGTTATATGGCACTAGTCCATTCATCTCCAAGATTGCAAATGGCACACAAAATCTAGTTGCCAACTTTTAATATCTTACCAATTTCAGTGAACTCTTCTTGGCCTTTACTTTTGAGAAAACATGGCCACCAGCTCGAAATATCCTATTTGTCTTGTTCTTATGTACATTTTTTTTTCCTATCTTGAGCAAGCTTCAAGTTCTATTTTAATTTTACCATTTTCTCTATTGTCTTCTGAGATAACTCTTGGTTGGTTAGTCATGCCAAAGCATCTAAAATGTTTTGTTTGTTTTTAATTTTTTTGGATGGTCAATGTTATGAATTATTCAAAATAGGTGATTAAGCCTTAACAGTTAGTAAGTTGGATGAAAGGGATGTTATTTGTCTAGCTATAGTTAATTGATTTAAAGTGAATGAAAATTAGAATCTTAATGAAATATAACCTGTTAAATATTCAGATAGAATATTTGATTGGTTATAAGAAAATAATACAAGAAAACAACATTTTGTGTAGAACAAAATATATTTAAATGAATGCAAATTTGTGTGACAATTAATTGATATAGAGGAGCTTATAATAGTAGATAGTATTATAAACTAGTCCCTAGTTATTGCCGATAACTTCACAGGGCATTTAAGGCTGACTGATACTCAATATGATTTTACTCGGACCTCTGCATAAAGACTTAAATATTTTAAGATAGACATAATGAAATAAGCACATATGAAAAACTTACTAGGAGACAAACTATAGAATGCAACTTCAGAATCCTTTCATTAACTTAGGAAATCTTGAGCTCGGTTACAATTTTGTTCTCAAAGCTCATCCAAGGGTTCAACCCTTAATAACTCAAATGATGAGTTATTTATACAAAGAGTTCTTCTAGATATTTTTGAAAAAGAAAAATACAAAAATAGTACAAAACTATGGGAATTTCAAAATTGCTAAGTGCTGACACTATTCTTTAGGAATTTGTTGATGATGTGGTCCCCAAAAAGTGTTGCTTAGCTGTATGTCAGTGGTTTATGAAAGTTACTCGATAGCTTCACACAAGTGATCCCATCAGTCTTCACTTGGTATAGCAAGAATTACCAATTTCTTGTAAACTTCATCAACCTCGGTGTATTTCTCAAAAGTGGGCTTATTTACAAAAGATGTTTAATCTCATGCTTAATAGTCAAGTCAAAATATAAAGCTTCTAACATTTGTTTTCCTGTAATATGATCCTTCATGCCTGCAAAACTTGCTTGATCAGTCGCTATAACATAAATCTTTTGACAGTATTCCCCCAAACTGATCAACCTGTGAGTCGGGGCCACTAATCTTGGCAGTCCTCTCTAATTCGGTAAATTAAACTTAAAATGAAACCTTTGTACAAAAAATGTCAAGGTTTGGCACTTAGTCTCTAACTGATTCATCGGGTTCTTTTTTTGCAACAACATCTTGATATCCAAAATGGTTTTTGTTCTATCCAGAATCTCAATATCCTCCAATTCGGTCCCATTTTTGAATTAAGAACTCTGATCATGTCAGTAACCTCACTTGGTCTCTCTTTAAGAAGTTTCTTCACTTCATGAGTACCTACGTGAAATTCGTTTATAAGTTCCTCCTGCTAAAAAATGATCTGAATGGAGCGCCATACTTCAATTATGGCCTCACTAAAATCTGTCCAAATTTTTTCCTTGGCTTGGGCCAAGGTTTGAGCCATTAATGACTCACTCTACAACTCTTCTATTCTTTTTTTCATCTTGTGTGTTTTTTGCATTTCTTCGACATACATAGTGTCATTATTTATCTTTTGAGCTTCCAAATTTTTAAATTTCTTATGTAGCCTTTCATTTTCTTCTTTCTGGTGTGTCAACTCCTATAAGAGTTTGTTCAAATCCCTTGTTGTTGATGTAGATTCTATTGTGGCTAATGCAGATTCCCCTGTTGTTCTGGACACTGTAATAGGAATTGATGTGATAGGAGCTATAGCTAACTGAGTAAATTGCTCTTTTTCCTTAAGCAAATTCTCTATTTTCTCCTCCATGTTCTTTATCTGTACATTCTACTCAATGATCAATATGAGCATTTCTTCCTTGTGTTGTTCACTTTGTGTTATCTTCTTGGTCTTGGGGTCCTCTGTAGAAGGTATTTTGAGTTGCTTCCTCAATGCTTCGATATCTGTAGTTTTATTTTTGATAATATCTTCTGCAACCTTAACATCAATAGGGTCATATCCAATTTTAATCACTATGTTTTCTAATGACTTGACCCTATTATCCTTGCTAAGGATGATATCTTTTCAATCTTCAATTGTGACTACACATTTAATAGAGCGGTTTTGAGTTTTGACAATGCCATAGTAGTATTGGTCATGGTAGAGAAAAGCATCCCACGAGGTTGCCTATGCATGTCCATTTGATCAATTGGATGTATCTTATTAGCATCAAAAGGAAATACAGTCTTCTTTTGATCAGAAGAAGCCTTGGGAAAAGGCACTTGGGTCTGTAGAAAACCCATTTACATTGTTCCCTTTTCGCAGTTAAAAGCTTTGAACAACGTGTGCTGTGAAGTAGAAATCTGCTTCCAAAACTGTGCATAAACATTTGCCTTTAAAGATTCATTCTTCTGCTTAATTTCAAGTAAATTAATGAAGAAATTTGGCTCCTTTATTTCATGTGCTCCTGTAGATTGAGTGATATCTAAAATATATGTGAAGCGGAAGAAGAAGACAGAGTAGTTATTACATTTTGTCCCTATGAAAAACTGTGAATCATCCAAATGGATGATGATAGGATCCTTCTGACCTTGACCAGTAGTAGTGCCTTTGGGGTCAGTCCTTGATTTCTTCTGATAGTGAATGAATTCCTTTTCTCCAACTGTTGATTATGAAGATCCTTCTCTGGTCCTCTTATCATGTTTGGTTTGAGAAGTAGGAGTCTGAAAAGTAGAAGGAGGTAAAACCTATTCTTCTTCTTCTTGAAGAGTATTCTCCTCTCATTGTTCTTGGTTTCTGAAATTCTCAATCTCTTGCCTTGGTGTATGATTGTAGCAATGTTGACAATTTTAACTATTGAAAGTGAAAGGAATGTCAAGCTCCTTTATAGGAGGCCAATTCATAATATTCCTTATCAAGCATAACAATAGACAATTCTTTCAAATGATACTGCAATAAATAACAAATGAACATAATGAAATTGCAACAAACCTAAAAATGCATACCATACAATGAAAAAGAAGTGCACAAGCTTGGCAATTGGGGCCCTCCATGCTCTCCCTGCACACTTCAAGTAAGAAACAACTAAAAGAACTTGAAGTACATGCTAAGAATCGTCCATTAATCACAATTCAAGTATAAGAAACTTTAAATTAGTTCACTTTACTAAATAGAAAAAGTTCATCAAACTTAACATATCATATTATGTCTTTCTTCCTCAAATCCCACATATTTATACAAGAGCTTTTGTAACCAATTGACTAAAAATATTCCAATGTATTTATGAAAATCCTAAATGAAGTTAACATGTCGAATTCAAAATCCAAAACTACCCTAATTTCATGCTCAAAGCAAGGAATTTTCTACATAAGCGGCCTAATTTGACCACCGTTGACTGGGCACCTCTGTGAATCTTTTCGGGAGCTAAATAGGAGTTTCACCATCCTTGTAAAATGAGGATTACCCAACAACTTTTTCATTTTGCCTAGCTGTCTTGCATATATGAAAACCATGAAGCTATTACAGGAAGTTGTAACATCCTGTAATTACTATTAAAAAATTAATCTTAATGTCAAACTTTTACCAAAATTTAATTCATAAAAAGTAAATGATAAATGTACCTAAGATGGTTAATTTCAAATAATTATGGATGATAAATGAGATATATGGAAGGAAAATAGGGTCAAAATATAGGTTGTGTGACTTAAATAACATCAAAAAGTGGAACCCAACAACGTACTATATTAAACTAAAAATTTTGCACAATATTATTTCAGCTCCTTTATCTCTAAACCACCATCATCACTATTTATATTATTACGATAATATGTTATCAATAAATTTATTAATCATTTAATATTAAATTTACTGAAAATTATTGGTTAATAGGAATTATTCATCACCAAGTAAGCTTAAAATATTAAATGGCACTCGTTAATGAGAAAAACTTATTTTGAAGATAATTAATTTTAGTAGTCAATGTATTATAAATATTCATTCTATTACATACAAACGGAATCTTGTTATTAGTTTAACTACCAACTACGTTATCACATATAACTTTGGTTGTTAAATACCCAATTCAATGTTACTCATTTCTCTTTATCATTATTACAATAATTACATCATAAATATTGATATATTCCATTTAAAATGTTAAAATATTCTTAACATTAATTATTGTTACACTAACATTGTTTTAAATATTTTTTAAAAATTTATTAATTTTTTTAGTATTAAATTATATTAAAATTATATGTATTAAGAATTTATAATTTTAATTTATAAAATATATTAATGACTTGCTTTCTCTTTATATTATCGAAACTATATGAACTAATATCAAAGTTCCATGGTGGTGCACTTTTATGCCGTGGTATTTGTTTTAAGTTTTGCAATATTTCGACGAGAAGCCATTAAAATTATGGGTGTTGGGTTGAATAATGCATGAACCCCGGTAGTGTCTAATTCACTATGATTCACCGTTAGTTGCATAGGCTTGTGGACATGTTTATTCTTAAAATGCTTGAATTACATATCAACTAATATCAATGTTCCGTGGCGGTACAAGAACACCGTTGGAAAGTATATTATAGTGGTAGATTTTGTAGATGTAGATTTCAATATGAGGTTAAAAAAAAAAAAAAACAATATTATTTTTTAATTATATGGTGAATCGATCACTGTTAGGTTTAATCTATAAGAGACACAGGATCAATCCTCGTAGCTGCCACTATAACACCAAAAGTACATCCAACTATTTGAACTTAATCTATAGGAGACACAGGATCAATCCTCGTAGCTGCCACTATAACACCAAAAGTACATCCAACTATTTGAACTTAATCTATAGGAGACACAGGATCAATCCTCGTAGCTGCCACTATAACACCAAAAGTATATCCAAGTA
This sequence comes from Pinus taeda, assembly GCA_000404065.3. Taxonomy (NCBI): domain Eukaryota; kingdom Viridiplantae; phylum Streptophyta; class Pinopsida; order Pinales; family Pinaceae; genus Pinus; species Pinus taeda. The sequence goes on along the minus strand of APFE030113756.1, from coordinate 62,543 downwards.
GCCGCCAATGCAGGGGTGACTACTTGAGACTTTTGTGCCCCCAAGGCAAGGGTGGGAAGCATCCACCACAACATCAATCCTCGTAGCTGCCACTATAACACCAAAAGTACATCCAAGTAGCCGCCAATGCAGGGGTGACTACTTGAGACTTTTGTGCCCCCAAGGCAAGGGTGGGAAGCATCCACCACAGCAGGTTAGTGTATTCAATGAGATTTGAACTATGGTCCACCACAGCAGGTTAGTGTATTCAATGAGATTTGAACTTTTGTGCCCCCAAGGCAAGGGTGGGAAGCATCCACCACAGCAGGTTAGTGTATTCAATGAGATTTGAACTATGGTCCACCACACCAGGTTAGTGTATTCAATGAGATTTGAACTATGGTCTCCCAAGCTTCACCTAAATAAACTTACCATCAAACCATACATCACTGTACGAGGAAAAACAAAATTCATTAATTAACCATGTGAATATTTTGCCATGCCATTTTTAATATTGTGGAAGCCTTTCAACCATGTCACTTTCGATGGATGTGAAAGAGGATCGAACATGGAGCCTCCAGTAGTAGTAAAAGATGGTATGAATTAAAAGGTTTCCTTTACGCATGCCATGCCACACGTCTATTCCTGGTACCTAGTGAGCGACACTTTAATGTTGTTTGATAGACGACAGAAAATGAGAATGACGCATTAAGTTGATCTCTCTCTATTAAAAAATACTAAGGTATGATACCTAAAATAGTTCAATCAAGTGTTCACTCCGTGGTGGAAATAGTTCATTCCATGCCAAAAAGGTTGTAGGAGGTTTTGGACTATCGGGCTACCGTTGCTTGTTGGATTTAAAAAAAGCTTGACGAGGAGTAACTGATAAGGGGAAACCAAGTTACTCTCACGTTTTTTAAACTTCATGGATGGAAAGAAGGTAAAGGTAAAGGCGCAGTGAAAGAGGGCGTAAACATTTGCATGGATGTCATGGTTGCAAGCGAATAACTCATGGCCAACAACGGGTTTTTATTTTTAATTTTAGTTTTATGTAACAAAGAAGCCCATATGTTCGATAAATAACCACCTAGCGTGATGGTTTGTGCAGTATTTTATGATGGGGATTTTATCAGCGTTGGTGTTGAGGGCTTCGTGGGATTTTGTGGTGAGCCCTTTGAGTTTGTTGGGGGAGGAGTTTGATTTTCTATGCACCGAAAAATGTAGTGTTATGGAGGGAGTGCGGCCATGGTGGTAAGGTGTGAGAATTTCACCATTTCACTTTACGCATTGTTTACTTAACTTAACTGATTGTGTTTTATGTTTTTTAGTGAAATCATTTTGGCTTTTATGGCTTGAATGAGAGGAATTATTTAGTAGAGTGGATTGTGTAGTATGAATTATTTGCAATTGCATTTGTCACTATTCTAAGGACTTTAGTTTAGGTTTTTTTGAACTTATACCACATGCATATATTATTGTTATGTGTTATGGATTCTATTTTCTTCTCGGAAGCCTTTGCAGGTTGAGTTAACATTTTTTGGTTCACGACATATGCAACTTTTTCCTGTTGGTGGTTCATATATAATATAATTTTTATTTTTTTTAAGAATGGGTGCTATTACATTTATGTACAGGAAATTTTGATTTTCCCTGTATTCTTGAACATAATAATTTTTTTCTTCATAATCACTCCATTGCTTGTAAATAAGAAATTACGAACCCTAACAACATCAAGTAGTTTTGATAGCAAGAAGATCAAATCCGGTACGTTGTAGGGTCGGAGATATCAAAAAGCGTAGCATAGAACACAAACACAAAACACAACTTACTCATTCTGTTACCAAGCAAGGAGTTTTATGTATAGCAGAAAAGTTTCTGGATTCTGGTTGTTGTGGCTTCTTCAAGATGCTACCTGAATTCTTTAGAAGTCTCAAGTGAACTCTCGAAAGGAATTGAAACTTAACAGGCACCTAACAAAGTTAATGTTGTGGTTAGAATTAATGTTTTTCCAACACTCCCCCTTAATTTCAACCACAAGATAAACACACAAAATACATTGTAGCACAATGCATAAGACACATTCATACACTTAATTGACATGCCTACTTGTCTAAGTCTCATCTAGGCTTACAACATAATCTCGATTTTCTACAACACACAATTCGATAAGACATCTTTCATTTTTTCCTTTTTGCTAAAGGGTCCATGCATGTTCATTCGCTCATACAATTTTACCTTCACCTTTCCTTCTTTTTTCACCTTTCTTGTGTTCATTATGAGCTCCTTCAACTTCTCTTTGCTTATGTACTTAATATCAACAACCTATTTCAGTTTGGGATGCAAAGAAACATCCTGAAAAAGGTAATCCAATTCATGTTCTCACAACTTTCCGTGAGAAGGATTGTAATGTATGTGATCAAATGGCACAAACTACTCAACTAGAACATCATCTACCAAAATGCACTTGTCTTCCAACATGAGTGGCCTCTGAACAACATCCATGGTCGTATCCTCCAATGTCGCAGTCGTCTTAGAAGTAGATTTAATCAAATATCAGAAAGCGCAACATAGAACACTAAACACAAAACACAACTTGGATTTCACATTGCCAAATAATGATTTTATACATTGTGATGAAGGTTCTTGAATGTCAGTGCCAATGGCTTCCTCGGGAAGCTCACTGAACTCTCGAAACATCCTCTTGAACTTTCTAGAAGAAACTAGATATTGCATTGAATGCACACGTGGTTGGAATTAATGTTTTCCAACACTCCCCGTTAATTTCAACCCTATGACAAACACACAAAATACACTATAGCATAATACATAAGACACTATAAACATACTCTTAATTGACATGCTCGCTGGTCTAAGTCTCAACTACGCTTACAACATAATCTGGATTTTCTACAACACATGATTTGAGAACACATCTTTCATTTTTGCCTTCTTGCTAAAGGGTCCATGCTTATTCATTCACTCATACAGGTTCATCTTCACCTTTCTTGTTTTCTTTATGAGCTCCTTCAACTGCTCTTTGCTTCTGTACTTAACATCAACAACCTCTTCCAGATTTGGATGCAAAGCAACATCGTGCAAAAGGTAATCAAATTCATGTTCTCCCAACTTTCCATGAGAAGGATTGTAAAGTATGCGATCAAGTGGAACAAACTGGTCAACTGGAATATCATCCACCAAAATGCACTCATCTTCGAACATGAGTGGCCACTAAACAACATCCATGGTCATATCCTCCAATGTCGCAGTCATCTTAGAAGTAGATTCAATCAAATTTCTAACAATTAGGTTTGAGAAAAACTAGTATTTCTTTGGGTAACACCGAAATAAAAAATATTACCCTACTCAAAAATACTTCAAAATAGACTCTATGAAAAAACATTATAAAAAGATCGCTATCAAACATTATTCCACTCACTTCTCAACTTCCTTAAGCTATGCAAAAGCACACATATACTCTTTCAACAAAGACGAGCTAACACTCAGCCACACCTTAAAGCTTCACGATTTTGTCTGCCAACCCCCTTCTAATTTCATTGTAAGTAAATACTAACAACCAGATAACACTAGATCACGACAGGTGCCAGCTCGGACTTAAATGTAAGACATGTGACCACAAATGATTTTACAGAGACTTCTTCCACAAAGATAACTCTCGAATCTTAATTATATCAGTATACATTTATTATTTCAATACTCTTACCTTTTCTCTTCTGTTTCTGTAAATATGGGTCTTAAGCTTTGAAGATTCAAATGTCGAATTATTCGTGGAATGTAATTCCTAATAGTCCAGAAAACAAGTAACATAAGGAACTCTTTAAAGTTAAACAGAGTTTCAGAAAGCCCGCAATTTCTTTGGAGCAAATCCAACAAAACTAGATCATATCGAATCCTTCTACTTCCATTAAATCCTTCAGCCATTATAGCAATCAAGGACATAAAATTAGGTTGATGTGTTCAAAGTTCAAACCCTCAACATTTTCTACATAAAAAAAATATACCACTGATAGCCATCGCTATTAATGACTTTATAAAAGCAATAAAATGTCGATTTCCAAAATCTTCAAAAACCACGCATTATAAATATTTTTTTTTAAATGACAAAAAACTGTGGCCATGGTTTTCGCAAATTTAAAACTTGAAGCTTTGGGTTAATATTTCAGTTAATATTTCAAAAAACAATTATTTATCCTTCCAAGATTGTTATAAAACAATTATTTATCCTTCCAAGATTGGCTTTTTTATAACATTTTAGAAGATTTTAAACCACCAAAGATAACCAAAAACCAGTCAATAAACCATGATCGTTATATAGACTTGTGAGCATTTGGTTTACCCCTCTATTTCACATGCACCCAAGGGCCTTATCCAACTTGAATAGAATGGCCTCTTCCTCCACTCACCCTGTAACGCCTTGCAGATGGATCGTCGGGCGCGCGCTCCCTCCACTTTGAAAATATGACAAAGGCATGAAATATTCGATGGTGAACCAAGGCGCGCAAGTAAATGGAGCGAGTGGGTGAGCCATCGTTTATAGGTGAGCTGAACGACTCGTCGAACGAGTCGACTGTGGGTGAGCACATGACGATGGCCGCGTTGGATGGGGTGGTCCCGCACGATGGGCGAGCCAACCAACTGAGGGGCGATGGAGTGTGGTGAATGCACGAGTTTTGGAGAGTCGGCTGAGCGCTTGGCTCCACGTTTGGACGCATACATATATGGCAAGCATCGGTGACATTTCATCATCGCTCTTGGCTCACAACAAGCCAAGGCAAGTGCGCAAAGGAAGAGGAGGCCACAGCAAGGGGAGCGCACATGCGCCCGCCCGTCGGGCACTCTCAAACAGTTGGAACTTGGTTAAACAACGCAATGGAAGGTGCGGTGGTGCGTCCGCCACCAGGTAGTCGCACACAGGGTGAGGGCACGGGTGAACCGCCCGACCCGCGGGTGAACGCACACGGGGTGAGGGCACGGGTGAACCGCCCGACCCGTAGGTGAACGCACACGGTGTGGGCACGGGTGAACCGCTTGGTTGATAGTTCGGGCGAGGGTGCGGGTGAACCGCCCGAAAGCCAAGGTGATACTTCGGTTGTGGATCATGTGGGTGTGCACGGGCGCACCCGCCCGTTCAGGCAAGGTTGTATTATTGTATTTGGTGAAGTGTGCACTCTTGCACAGGTGAGCGCCCAACCTCGTTTATGAACGCCGGTGGAGCGACGCTCTCGGTCATTGTAATAATTTCTCATACATAATAAAAGAAGTTCTTCTCTTGCATATTTCTGGCGTTTCTATTGTTGTTTATCATGTTGTTATGATGGTTTCCGCACATTATAATATAATTGATGGTTCTTATACATGAATGAAGGCGTAGTTCGCAAATTAACATAATTATGAAGAAAGTTGGTTACTTAGGCGGTGCCACACCCAGCCAATTAAAGGAAAAAATAATTGGGGGCGTGACAGGTGGTATCAGAGCAGGTTCACAGATGGTGAAGCCGTTGCTGAATGATTAACGAAGTGAACGAATATGTATGCAAGGACAGGTTATGGAGAAATCATGGATGAATAGTCTGGGTTTCGTGAACTTGATGGTCTGTGGTAAGACCATTCAAGCTCTTGTGGACATAGGGGCCACCCATAACTTTATGACAACACGGTTGGCAAGAGAGGTCGGGCTGATGATCCTCCCATCGAACATGGAGGTCAAGGCAGTGAACTCTAGAGCTAAGGTGACGGGTTTGGCACATGAAGTGTCGGTGCAGATAAAAGACTGGATGGGTCAGTTGGACTTCACAATGACGGAGATGAATGATTTTGATGTGATACTTGGACATGATTTCTTGAAGGGCAACAGGGCTATTGTTGTCCCGTTCTGTGATGAGGTGGTGCTGGTTGGACAGACACAAACTTGGACTTTTCCCACTTATAGGCAAAGGAGGGAAGTCAAGGTGCAACATGTTTCTACACTAAGTTTGGAGAAGGCTATGAAGGATTTAGATATGGAGACATATGCGGTGATGTTCAAGGGAGTCGAAGGTGATGGAGTGGGGATGCCTGTTCCAGTTGAGATTTCTGATGTGCTGGCCGAGTATGTGGATTTGATGCATGATGAGCTACCGAATAAGCTTCCACCAAGGCATGCAGTGGACCATAGCATTGAGCTTGAACCAGGGAAGCAACCCCCGGCAAGAGCACCTTATCGTTTATCAGGGCCTGAGTTGGAGGAATTGAAACGACAGCTAAAGGAGTTAGTTGATGTAGGCTTCATTAGACCTTCAAGGCCCCCTTATGGAGCTCCGGTATTATTCCAGTGAAAGAAGGATTCCAATGAGTTACAGATGTGCTGTGACTACCGTGCATTGAACAAGCAAACGGTGAGAAACAGGTATGCTTTGCCATTGGCTGCTGATTACTTTGACAAGCTTGCGAAAGCCTGAGTGTTTTCCAAGCTGGACTTGAGGCACGGGTATTCTCAGGTACGGATACCTGAAGGAGACGAGAAGAGCACGATCGTAACAAGGTATGGTAGCTTTGAGTTCCTTGTTATGCCATTCGGGTTGTGCAATGCTCCTGCTACGTTTTGCACTTTGATGAATGATGTTCTACGACCATACTTGGATTCGTTCATAGTGGTGTACTTGGACAATATAGTGGTGTACAGTGACAACATGGAGGATCATAAGAAGCACTTGGCGATGGTGTTCAAGGCACTGAGGGAGAATCAGTTGTTCTTGAAGAAGTCTAAGTGTGTGTTCACTTAGATCGAGATTCCGTTCCTTGGGCATATTGTTGGTCAGGGGTACATACGGATGGAGCCGAGCAAGGTGAAGGCGATTGAGGACTGGGTTGAACCGAAGAATGTCCATGAGATGAGGGTGTTCTTGGGCATGACCAACTACCAACAGAAGTTTGTAGAAGGTTACTCCAAGGTGACATCGGCACTGACAGACTTATTGAAGAAAGACAAGAGGTGATGTTGGATGGATAAATGTCAAAAGACATTTGATGACTTGAAGAGAAGGATGGTTACAGTGCCGATACTGAAGTTGCATTACTTCAGGAGACCGTTTGAGGTACAAACTGGTGCTTCAGATTTTGCCATAGGAGGGGTTCTTATGTAGGATGGGAATCCGGTGGCGTATGAGTGTCGGATGTTGCAGGATAGAGAATGGAGGTATCCGGTTCATGAGAAGGAGATGACTGCGATCATCCATTGTCTTCATGTGTGGAGGCATTACCTAATTGGGAAGTCGTTTGTTGTCAAGATTGATAACGTTGCAGCAAGTTATTTTGCATCACAACCAAAGCTTTCTGCGAAGCAAGCTCGTTGGTAGGACTTCTTGGCAGAATTCGACATGTCTATTAGGAAGGGACAACTTGCAGCATTGGAGGGTGAAGACCGGGCAACAAGGAGTAGAAGTCGGGTTCAGATGTCAGAAGAGATGCAAAACAAACTCAAGGAAAGTGTTGAAACCGATACTTTGGCGCAGAATATAGTGAAGGAGATAAAGGAAGGGAAGACACGAAAGTTTTTTCTACGGGACGGTTACTTGTTCTTTGGAAACTGACTCTATGTTCCAAATTCATCTAGTCTCAGGAGGCGCCTTTTGAAGGAGTGCCACGATTCTCTGTGTGCTGGCCACCCAGGGCAGCGTCGTTCTTTGGCATTGTTGGAGAGGGGGTTCTTTTGGGAGAAGATGCGGGAGGATGTGGAGGAGTATGTACATACGTGCATCATTTGTCAGCAAGACAAATCAGATACGCAGATGCAAGGAGGACTATTGCAGCCTTTACCGATTCCAGAGAGGCCATGGATTAGTGTCTCGATGGACTTCATCACTCAGTTACCACAGGTGCAGGGGTATAATGGGATCATGGTCGTGGTTGATCGTTTTTCCAAGTATGTTGTCTTTGTTCCTACAAAGATACCTTGTGGAGCTGAGCAGACTGCGGAGTTGTTCTTTAAGAACATAGTGAAGTATTGGGGGATGCCATTGACCATTGTGTCGGATAGAGATCCGCGTTTTACAGGGAGATTTTGGACCACATTGTTCAAGTTAGTTGGGACAGAGTTATTGAGGAGTTCGAGCTACCATCCGCAGAGAGATGGGCAGACTGAGAGGATCAACGCATTGTTGGAGGACTACTTGCGATATTATGTGACGGTTGATCAGAAGAATTCGCCTGAACTCTTGGATATTGCATGATTTAGCTACAATATTTAAAAGAGTTTTGTGATAGGGTACAGTCCATTTGAGTTGGTGAATGGACATATGCCAGTTGCACCGCACACCGTTGTGACAGGAGGTTTTTTGAGGAGTCCTCATGCGAAGAAGTTCATGAAGGCTTGGGAGGAGACATTGGAGTTGGCATGGTTGCGCTTGCATGATGCTGCAAGGAGGATGAAGAAGTATGCTGATAGGGGAAGACGGAATGTACACTTCAGTGTGGGAGATATGGTGTTTCTCAGGATTACTAGAGAGTAGTTTCAGCCAGCCAAGGGGACGACCGCCAAACTGACACGGAAGTATGAGGGACCATTTCAGGTGAAGAAGCGAGTGGGGGAGGTTGCTTATGATCTGGAGCTTTCGCACCATATGCACATGAAGCATCCAGTTTTTCACATTAGTCAGTTGAAGAGATGTAGACTTGATTTAGACCGTCCAGAGAGAGCTGAACCGCTGAGAGGACCAGCCGGGATAGTGGACAAACCAGGCTTGGAGTTGGAGAAGATTTTGAGCTTTAGAACTACAGGGATTGGTTGCCACCAGAAACGGGAGTACCTTGTCCAATGGAAGGAAGCACCGGAGGAGGAAAGTTGGGAATCGAAGGACTCACTTTGGAGATGGAAGAGGAAGATTGCGAGGTATGAACGGAGGATACTGAGGTAGTTGGGATTGTCGAGGGCGACAATGATTTCCAGTGGGGGAGGATGTAATACCTTGCAGATGCATCGTCGGGCGCACGCTCCCTCCACTTCGAAAATATGACTAAGGCATGAAATATGCGATGGTGAACCAAGGTGCGCAAGCTAATGGAGCGAGTGGGTGAACCATCGTTTATAGGTGAGTTGAACGACTCATCGAACGAGCTGACCGTGGGTGAGCACACTACGATGGGTGTGTTGGATGGGGCGGTCCCGCACGATGGGCGGGCCGACCAACCGAGGGGCGATGGAGTGTGGTGAACACATGGGTTTTGGAGAGTCGGCTGAGCGCTTGGCTCCACGTTTGGATACATACATGTATGGCAAGCATTGGTGACATTTCATCATCGCTCTTGGCTCACAACAAGCCAAGGCAAGTGCGCAAAGGAAGAGGAGGCTACAGCAAGGGGAGCGCACATGCACCCGCCCTCCGGGCACTCTCAAACGGTTGGCACTTGGTTAAACAGTGCGGTGGAAGGTGCGGTGGTGCGTCCTCCGCCGGGTAGTCACACACGGGGTGAGGGCGCGGGTGAACCCCCCGACCTGCGGGTGAACGCACACGGTGTGGGCGTGGGTGAACCGCCCGATTGATAGTTCGGGCAAGGGCGCGGGTGAACCACCCAAACACCAAGGTGATACTTCGGTTGTGGATCGTGTGGGTGTGCACGGGCGTGCCCACCCGTTCGGGCAAGGTTGCATTATTGTATTTAGTGAAGTGTTGAGGTGCGACCGCCATGCGCTCTTGCACGGGCGGGCGCCCAACCTCGTTTATGAACGTCGGTGGAGCGACGCTCCAGACCATTGTAATAATTTCTCTTACATAATAAAAGAAGTTCTTCTCTTGCATATTGTTGGCGTTTCTATTGTCTTTTATCATGTTGTTATGATGGTTTCCACACATTATAATATAATTGATGGTTTTTATACATGAATGAAGGCGTAGTTCGTAAAGTAACATAATTATGAAAAAAGTTGGTTACTTAGGCAGTGCCGCACTCGGCCAATTAAAGGAAAAAATAATTGGGGGCGTGACACACCCTCTCTTACCAACACTCCAAATGCTTTGAACTTTTCATGCGGCACCATAGTCCACGAATTTCCAGCATAGAATGACGCTCTCTAATCAACACCAACTGCAACAATTAAAAATAAATGTCTAGCACTACTAACGCTGGCCGCTTCTCCAGGAATCTCCTCATCGCTCCAGCGCTTAACACACAGTCTCCTCCAAATGGCAATGGTCCAGCGGCTTCACCTTTGACTGGAAATGCTTTACTTTACTATCTTCAGCACTTTCAATTTTCAGCTCAACACATCTCCGACGCTTCCACGGAGTTCACACATACAATATCACAGCACTACATATTTCACCCAACAGCGAATTCTTTCATCCACCAGCAAATCCTCCAATGGCGCTTACAAATACTCGACTAGACTCAATAGTCTCAGTATAGCACACAGCTCCAATGCACAGCCTTCACAAAGCTCTTGTACTATTAACTCCACTAGTCTCTTGCACACAACCGAGCCTTCAGACTCACTGCCTGCTTTACACGGCTCACCAACACCGAGCTCACAACTCTGGCTCTGAGTTCATAGCTCCCCTGAGCGCTAATACCATATGATACCATATGAGAAAGCTCATCAGAGACCAAAACACAACTTACTCATTCCATTACCAATCAAGGAGTTTTATACACAGCAGAGAAGTATCGGTGGATTCTTGTTATCGGTGGCTTCTCAAGGACGCTACATGAAGTCTCCAGAAGACTTGACACATAACAGGCACATAACACATAACAGAGTTAATGCTGTGGTTGGAATTAATGGTTTTCCAACGAGAGATAGACACAGTCGTTGACTATGAAAATTTGTCCATATTAATCAAGCGATTTGATAACTTCCTTGGCATCTTCCTCTCCCGTGGACTTCATAGAAATCTTCAATAATTGTTTTAGAAAAAATGCAGAAATCCATAAGCCAGTTCAATCTTTTTATTAGAAAAACGATCTGCACGATACCTTCCTCCACCCATATGCTCAGACGCGGGTGGTCTCTCGCATATTAATTCCTTTAGCCAGTGATCGTCAATTCCTCTCGCCAGCGATCGTCGTGGATCACCATCTGTCGGACATGGGATTGCGTGGGTATAACCACTCGCTGCCTTTGCAAAACCCATAAATTGAACGTCTAGAAGTGAACAGACTCCCAATATATGGCCAACCCCTTTTCAGCTGTTTGGAGCCATCACTATCAGACTCCCAATAGGCTCCCAATATTTGGTCAACCCCTTGTCAGGTGTTTGGAGCCATCACTATCGTTGTTTGGAGGCTATTAAATAACCTCCACGGGTTGTATATCACACCGCTAGAGAGTCAAAGCGGTAGTTGTTCCAAATTTAATTTCATTGCGACCGAAACTTTCAAATATATATTTTTTCGATTGCTTCACTGTCCCTCCTGTCACAGTCGATGATTTGCGACTCATACAAAGGATATTTGAAGCATATTTGCTTACATACAATCTTAGTCATCGATGAAAATAAAATAAATCAACCTTGACTCATCGATTAAAATTAAAATTAAAAAAATCAATCTCGACTCATTCACGTCGCGTCAATATAGAGACGCCTACGATGAATTAAGATTGTGAAGGGTGGACCCACCTCATCAACCCATCGGGGTCCAAGCGCTGATGCAATTCTTTTTACTATAGGCCAGTATTGATGGTCGGATATCCAAGTTATAAATTTACATATGTTGATCGTTGGACCAATGACTTGGTCAAATTTTGTATGGCTAAGGGCTGGTTCAATTACGTTGTTTAATTCTATTATCATGAGATTGATGACAAATTTCTATTTATGATAATTTTGGTGCTCCAAAATTTGATTAGGTGGTTTCAGTGCCCTAGTTTAAAAGGAGAAATAACAACGTTAAATGGTATTGCATAACGTTGATTGGAACGACTTCATTAGCTCAGGAATAATATTAATAAAGCAAAAAGGGCGTGTAGTTTCAAGTTTCGGCTACTTTCAAAACATACATGGATATGTATGTTGCACAATTAAATATAATTAATATAATATATGAAGAGTTTCAAGGTTAGTAAATTGGTGATAGATGTGATATGAAGATAAAAATTAAGAGATGAAAAGTTCAAGTTATTATTGTTCGAGATAGTTTATTCCATTTTGTATTTAAGCATATTTTAGTTCTTTGATATTAATGTTATGAATTTTTATTTTTGTGTTTATGTTTGTATTTCTATTCTATTGTGTTCCTGTATAAGTCTGGATCAAGTACGTTCGAATAAAAATCCTCTAGGCTTGTCGAGGAGTGGTATTTTTATTGCTAGTGGGTTGACCTTGCATCGTGAGGCTAGAGGTTGGTTGTTTCTATGCCTTTGAGTGGTAGAATTTGTGAGGTTGGGGAACATCTTGACAATGGGCCTTTAGAGTGGGACAAGAGGCATGGTCGCAGTTGTAGAGTTTTCGGCATGGGGTTGGTTCACCTGTACAAGCAATCGGGGAGTTGGCTAGCAACGGTGGTGTGGGTCGAGCATAGTTTCCAGTGGGGGCCCTATGCTTCATCAATGAGGTTGAGCTTCGAGAGGGGCAAGATGCCATGGACAGAGAGAAGTGCATCATGTAGACTAGCAGGAATAAGGGGAGGAGTTGGAATTGTCAAATGTCATTTCCCTTAGGTGTGTAGACTTGCCTCTGTCCTTTGAATCACAAGAAGCTCAAATTCTTCAAGTTACAATAGAAATACAAAAATTATCCAAAGATCATCATAATGATCAGAATAAGATCATTATTTTTCTGAAAAATATCCATCATAACCATTGGCATATGCTAGATCAATTAGTCTCCCTTTGCAGGGGTCTTAAGTGGCTCAAGGAGCGGTAGGACAACATTGAAGGAAGAATGGCACACATGGAGACACATGTACATGGATCGTTTTTCCATCTTAGGGGTGGTGGCCTTGATGAACAAGCTTTGGGCAACATAGATGCTTAATGATGATTGTGGGATGTATTTTAATTCTCAGACATTTTTGGTTTACTTGGGAAATCAATCTTTCGTCCTCTAGTTTTCTTTTGTTAATGTCTATGAATTTTTGTCTGAACAAAATGGCCAACAAATCCATTAGGATTAAGGCCATTGATTCTTTGAAGTTATGCTCATCTCAATGTAAATTTTATTGGAATTAATAGAAACCATTGACACACACACACACACACACACACACACACACACACACACACACATATATATATATATATATATTATTTGGTAATTGACACCAGTGTTTGGAACATTGGGTGTCATTATTGTATAATAATCCCCTTCAAAAACATGTCTTCACTTACAAAACCTCTATTCATATAATGCTAAAGTTGACTCACATCACAACCACTTTCATACAATTGAAGCAATGACGAATGCAAAGATGTAGGAGTGCAGAAAAGCACCTCCACAATAGAAATGGGATCTTCTCCCCATCGAAAATGCCAATAGACTGTCATTCATATTTGAGATGGATTATCGAATTCAAATAATAGGAAGGTTAAATTTCACACTACCTTTTCCTTTAATACTTCAGTGAGAGAGCATTGTAAGAGTCCCAAATGCAATGTTCCTCATTCAACAAAATTATGATTTACCAAATTTGTCAAATATTTATGAATTATGAGTGCGGAGGTGTGAAGGAAGCATAATGAAATCTCCCTTCGCATAATTATGCTTTGCCACCAAATTTTGCCATCATTTGCACTTCCACACTTCGCATAATGAAAACTTCCTTCACATAATCATTGAGCCCCCTTTACCACTGCAACCCCTCACTTATGTAAGTGACCTACATCCCTATCACTTATGGTATCATTTAGCATAGCAAGAATAGTGCACGTTAGAGCACTTACTAACATAGTGGCAACATAGAAAATTAAATTTTTTTTTTTCTCACAAACTTGACAAACACCAAAAATAAAATACCCTCTGCCAAAAGAATTATATAGCATTAACTTGCTCACCTTAGAGAAATTTAAAAATAAAATTTCTCTAAATTATAAAACTATTTTTTAATGTACACAAAAATAAAAATATTTACCATTTTACCGAAAATTTTGGTTAAACATACACATGCTCAATAATTTTCGTTAAACATACACATGCTCAATAAAATAATCAACATTCGACCAACTTTTCACTCTGAAGTGATTGTTACTATCTCTCACGAGGCCAAGGCTAATGACATGAAAAATCTTAATTGGATTTTTAACCTTTTGTTAGAAATATGTAAATTTATTTAGAAATAAAATTTGAATAAACATAATTTTTTAAAATTTATTTTAATTAAAATGAATAAACATTATTTTGTAGAATTTATTTTATTTTATTTTTCAAATAAATACAGTTTGTATTTGATTTTAAAAATTATATTAATAAATGCATGATTGTAAGTTTGTTTTAAAGATGTCTCTTTCAATAATTATATAGATGGTGAAATTCTAGATTTAAGTTATTTTAATAATTATTGCAGATTGAGAAATTTCGTTATTTAATTTTATATATTAATTTATTTAATTTTGATTTAACTATAAAATTAAATAACTTCAAAGCTGATAAAGATTGGATTGTATTATAATAGTATTTTAAAACTATATTTTTTATAACATTATATATAATTCATATACTTCATTATTTTTAGTTTAAGGTAAAAAGTTCATGTACTCTAAGTTATTATGTATTTCTATATTAGATTATGATAATCATTATTATAAAATAAGATTTTTATAAATTATACGTTATAATAAATATGTAAATAATATTTATAAAATAGGATGTCATAATATATAGTTAATTAGTATGTGTCTATAATAAAAAATAAAATGTTTAATAATAAAAAAATTGTTTATAAAAATAGTCAATTTTTATTAAAATAATTGGTTGAGGATGGCTTTAAATGTTTATAGTAAGGAAATTGTTTATAAAAATAGTCAAGCTTTATTAAAATAATTGGTTGACGATAGGTTTGCTTAGTAAAGTGGGATCAAATGTCAAGGGGTAATTGTGCTTTTTTTGGGGAACAAGACATGCTAAAAAAATAGTTTGTTAAAAGTAAAACTTGTATAAAGACCAAATACATTCTCCAAATAAAATTAAATGACTCTCACTCACTGTGTTTCAAACCACAAATCAAACTTAAAATATCATAAATAACTTAACCAAAAAAATATTTATAAAAATAATTAAAATACCTATAAAAAATTTAATTTTATACTAAATTTTTTATTTATTATTTTTAATTTAAATAAAAAATAAATATCGCCAAAAACCTCATTTCTCATCCCTTCTGTCTTTAATTTACATTTTATGATAATTTTATTTCCTATATTTAAGAAACTATTTATCATTATTATTATACTTTTAGCGAAATTTTAATTTTAATTTTATTTTTATTTTTGTTCCTGCTCTCATAATTTTAAATTAAATTATAATGAATAAATTATTATGATTCATAACCATATGGTCTTAATAATCATTCTTATTAATTAAAATTTACTAATTATCCTTAATTCCCTTTCCAATTATATGGTTATTGATAATCATTTATTCTAATTCCTAATTCCTTTTTAACATTTAATTTTACGGTTACTCTTCTCCTCATTTTAACGGTTGCATTTTTGTCTTGACCAACACTCTTCTGATCTACTAAGCTTTGAGTTCGTGATGATGGGCAGTGAGGACGTGTTACAGATGCAAACAACGATGCTGATCGGTATTGAGTACACGTTAAAGATGCACATATTGAAATTCTAGAAACCCTAATAAATATAATTAATATTTATTTAACATTTTTTTTAATTAATATATTAGAAATAAGTTAATGAATTTATATTTTCTTATGAATTAATAAATTATAAAATTAAATAATATTAAAATATTTAGTGAATTAAATAAGGAAAAACATCAATCACATCATTGATCCCGATAAAAAGGAAATTAGTAAAGATCTTTTTTATTTTACTCTTTTAGTTTTGAAGGAGAATGCTACAAACAAACTTGTAGTGTTGCCATGGGTTCCCGCTCTCCTTAGTTTTCGCCAACTTTTTCATGGAGGATTTTGAATCCAAACCCTTGGCTTTTTCTCCTTTAAAATCTGATCTTTGGAAGAGGTTTGTGGATGATACCTTCATTAGCGGACCTTAGAGTCATAAACAATTAGATGATTTCCTTCAACACCTTAATAATTTGTCTAGCTCCATTAAGTTCACTATGGTGACAAAAGTTAATGGTTGCCTTCCTTTTCTTGATGTTTTTATCTCCATGAATGAAGACAACTCTTTCTCTCACCAACTATTTTGGAAGAAAACCCACATGGAGCAGTACCTTCATGCTAGCTCCCATAATTTTTTGGCTCAAAAGGTTGGTGTTCTCAACACATTGGCCACTCGTACTCTGAGGGTGTCAAATGAATATCACTTGGAAAACGAGCAAAAAAAAACCTCTTGAAGCCTTTGAGAATAATGGTTATAGTAAGCTCCAAGGTCTCAGAGCTTTCTTAAATGCAAGCAAGGGTGCAAAATTAAGAAAAGAACCTAGAGATTTGGTAACAAGTGTTCAACTTCCCTTTATCCAAGGTACCACTAACAATATTTCTCGTATCTTAAGGAAGCACAAGATCTCTTCTACATTTATACCCTCGAAGACCATTCATAGCTCCCTTGGATCTCTTAAAGACCTGTTCGACACAAAAAGCACGAAAGGTGGTTATTTAATTCGCTGCTCCAGTGGGACCCCCTACCTTAGAGAAACATCGCACTCTATAAATCAAAGGATTTAGGAGCATGTTGCTGATATCAGACACTATAGGAAACACCCCTCAGCTCTAGCCATAATAACACAGGTACCATTCCCATGCATTGGAGAGAATTTACACCATGTTCTCGCACCCTTGGGAGCTTGGGAGTTGGTAGGAAATGTTTGAAAATCGACAGGAGCTTCAACGGGTACTTTGGAGCTTTTCAGGATCTTCACTACAACAAATTTTCATGTTTCAGGTAGTAGTTTTGAGCCGATTTTTGCTTTTGGTACCCAATTTGAGAATAGAAGGTAACATTTATTTATTTGCTCAGTGATACATGTTAGGTTAGGGGGATGGACTGCATCATCTTTATAAAGCAAAAGAGACGTGGAGATGTAGCAAAGGTTTCAACAAAATATAGATAATTGTCAGTCATTCGTTGGTAACTTTTATTGCAAATATTGAAGCTCAGCAATTGCAAATAAGTCTACTTTCTTAAATTCTATCTTGAAGATTTAATCATAATATCCAACTAATTACATTGATGGTCAACAAGAGAAAGAGTAATGTGTTCTTCAATTTGATTTTATAAATTTCCAAACTTGAATTTCGAAGTTGAATATAATATACTCTTGCATGAAATCGCATAATAATCAAGTAATAATAGTCTTTTTATGGTTTAGGTGTTCCACGTCTTTCTTTGCTGTCAAGGAATTTAATTAGCAAATTGTTGATGGATTAATATTTTGATTTTTTCTGCAGTGTTTCAAAATTCAGTTATTTACAAATTTCATTGCAAGATGAAATTTGATTGGAAAGTTTTAGACTCGAATAAATTAGTTTTTTATTTTTATTTTTAATATATTATATTATTGTCGCTCCCAACTTAAGGTTTCTGGTAAATTTGGGCAAAGCTTCTGGCTGTGCAATATACTTGTTCCCCGGACAAAGCTTATAGCTGTGCAGTATACTAGTTCCCTTGTACTTGAAGTACCTTCTTACCGAAAACTTGTGCAACATAGGCTCTAGGTGAACATGCTTAGAATACAAAACACCTCATTTGTTCGGAAGAGTCAGGGTTATTGCTACAATTAACCATTTCAGTGTTATTGCTACAATTAACCATTTCCATCACTGCTAGTTTAGAGAGGCCCTTGAAACTGAAAATAGGTCTAATAGACTGAATAGAGATGATAGGTGCAAAATTAGTAGTTGTTGGATCTCATCTATTTTCTCCTAGATATGTTCCTTCTCCTTTCTCTCTTAGTTCTATTCTATCCTCTCCCCTCCTTTTTTTCACAATTGAAATATATATTT
>APFE030113756.1:0-24663 GCA_000404065.3 Pinus taeda | reverse complement strand
ACATGGGTAGGTGAATAATCAAGTATTAAATTAAAAGAAAAATATTATAATTATGCATGACATGCCAAGTGTCATCTAGGAGAAATCTTATAAAAGAAGGGGCAGGCCATGGTACAAAGGACTTTTTTGGGGAACCCTATTGTTGGATGGATGATATTTTGTGAAGGTAGTGACTACGAAGCTATAGTGAGTTTGGTGAGGCAGAGGGTTTTAGAGAGGGGACTCTTGAGCTACGGTTGCTCTCCTCTGCCAGCTAGACTCTTCCTCCATTGTACAACCCCATTGCAGCTCGGGGGTCCGCGGGGAAGAAGAGTACCCAAGGAGTAGGTTGGGAGGTTAATCGGTGGGTCTCGTCGGATCAAGTGTGGCATCATATACTCGCAGACGGACCAGCGACAAGGAATTACCCGCGACAACCGATCAAGCGAATCGCGTCTCTCCGGTGTACGGTACATGTGTATTTTGTTATTACTTGATCTTAGTTTTAAAGCATATAATGTGGTGTTATTTCCTGAATGAACATCAGTGATGTATGTGTTGATTAAATTGAATTCTTATTGTGTTTTCTTTCCGGTTGTAATTTCTGTTTAAAAAAAAATAAAAATAAATAAATAAATAAAATTGTTGGACATTTCACTGTTTTAGTTGGGTCGTTTCACTTTTGAAGGTGACCACCCTAATTCATTTCGAGCTAGGCCATAGTTGGCCTGTTAGAGATATGGTAGAAAAAGGGAAAAACTGAAGGAAAAGGATTAGAGGTTGATCAACTAGGAATAGGACCTAGTGCCTTAGAAATTGGGATATGAAGTCAAATTTGTCCTTGATGAAGGAACTTCTCTTTAACAAGGAGTCCAATGTAGCTTTCACTAACCCTAATAAGGCATCTACGTAATAGAAAAGGAATTTATACTTTGTATGGCAAGAAATGGTGGAGTTTTAAGGATGAAACAGACATGACCAACCTATAGGAACATTCCTTCATAATACCTAACATGAAATGCATGCAATACTTCAAAATCCTAGAGTTTTCATGAATTTGCATTCCAATTAGGACACATTAAAATTTGACAAGAGATTTCATACATTAATCATCTAACAATAGTAAAGAAATTTCATTAAAATAACACTTACAAGGTATAGAGAATACATTCATCCATCATTTTTTCATTTAGAATCTCCAAGACAAGAATAGTGAAAATGAAAACATCAAAATGCATCAACAAGATCTAATTCCATCCATCAATTGTAAATATGAAACATTTTTACAAGAGAAATGCTAATCCAAATTATGATGAGCTATAAATGGGCTTCATCTTCTATTTACATGAGACATTAGGGATACAATTTAATATAATTAGCCTAATAATCCCCTAAAAACAACATTAATGTGAAAAATAACAATCAAACTAGTGACAAGCCCACCAAATCATTGCATCTTTGCAAATGAGACTCCAGTTGCATATTCCATGGGAATTGCTCCCCAACAGGGGTTAAATGTGATGCCCGTATACCCGTATTTATATTTTTTACTCGTAAAATATGTTTAGTTTCAAATATCCACGTCATGTGTAACTTGCCATTAATTTTTAAAGATGTCAATATGATGGGCATGTTTAAAAATTAAAAGTTTTAATATATATATATATAACCTTGCAAGTTGCGGGATTTATCAACATTTTTAACGTTTAATTTAATAATCCACGGTAATTACTAATAGGTATACCGTATAATCCACCTGGCTCCTGTAAACTGTTAGAACTTAGGGTGATTGAATATGGACTGGTTCGAGGTACTGGAACTTGGAAGACATTGGCTCTGCTAATTTCGGAAAGGCGAAGCTTATACGCAAGTTGCAACAAGAGGACGAAGGAGATCGTCACAAATTCCCAATCAAGTACATCGAGAGAGGCTGTAAGGTACGATGGAAAGATTCACTCGCTCACTCAATATTTGTCTGTCTATGTCACTCTTTAATGGCTGGGGATCTGCCACTATGCTCCTGACACTTGTAATGTGACCAGTCTTGATTGGACTGTTTACAGATAGGCAAGAATGTTACATGCAAGATTGTACAACACCAATCGCTGAGGCACCCTAACATAATTTGTTTCAAGGAGGTAGGGAATCGAGATGGATCGAATTCTTGCCGTAACCCTACATATCCAGTGAAAAAGAATTGTGAGAATGATCGGTTGCTTTGATATCTTTTGTTTTTTGTTACTTGCTCCTCAGGCGTTCCTGACTCCCACTCACCTAGCCATAGTTTTGGAATACGCCGTTGGAGGGGAGCTCTTCTCAAGTTCTATCACATTTGTAATGGACCACGGTGAACGCTTTAACGAGGATGAAGTATGTTTTAGTTTTATTTAATTCTCATTCCATGCAGAGCGGGATTGCAATTTACGTCTAATAAACAACATGGCCTGTGACGCCAGGCGAGATATTTGTTCCAAGAGCTCATATCCAGACTCTGTAACCTGTTACCCATATTAGTTTCTAAGTCATATTTATAAATATCACTGATATTATATCAGTTTCTAATTTTCAACATGTAAATGCGTAAATGCTATGGTACTCACAGTAATTAATTCCCAATTTCCTAGCTACGCACTACAGCCACCTAATTTATGGTGATTTTTGCAAGTTGGTGACTTTGGTGAGGACTCAGGAGCAGGGCATAAGAAAAACCTGCTGGAACTTCGAATTCAGCTGAGTTTGTGCATAGAATTGGTGTAAATGGGTCAAATAGACATTTGAGAGGGATATCAAAACCAGCATATCCACAATCATGGGTTTTAGTCAGAGTAGCAGGAGGACGACACTGGATAAATGCCTTCTTCAATCCCCCTGAATCCTGATGATCTCATTGTGCAAAAAACTATCAGGTTAGATCCCAAAACATAATCAGCTATACGGCGAAGGAATGAATTTGTCCACGTGAAGGGGGATTGATGAATCGGCTACACAATTTGCTGTGGGAGGGCTGAACTTCTTTCATTTCATGGATGTACAGACACCAAAGAGGAATCAATAAATTATGCTTCGGGAATTTTCTACAAGTATGTCGTTTGCTTAATGGATGGTTTCTAGAGAGTTCTACTGTTGTCCATCTGGCTATTCCTCCTCTGCTTGCTGAAATTATTATTTTAGTTATTTTTAGGAATTGAGCAACATTAAACTCATTATGTGCATTGTCTAGATGGTGGTTTGTAAATCATATCTAAATATACTATGTTTTGTCAAATATAACATAGTTTGTTATGTTTATTTTTTAATTTCACTACATTCAAAAAATCTTTTATAGGAACACTGCTAAGTAATTTATCGAACCGTAATAAACGATGGCAAGAATAGCAGAGAAAAACTAAATTGACGACTACGGAAATAGGAGGGAAAAGTTAAAATTGTTCTATTTAAATTTGACGATTCTAATTAGGGTTTTACGGAACGCACGATTGTCTCTCTTTTAACTTTTGTTTTATCAAACATAACAACTCACTAATCGTTCAATTTATTTTTTATTGTTTGTGTATGTTGGTTTGGTATGTATTTCTGATTACTGGAATGGGATATAATATTTGACATCGGGAAAGATGCTAAGAAAGGAGAACCTTAAATATTTAAAGTTTTTGCTTTTATTTTTATGTTTGTAATAGTGGTGTTTTGACAATTACCTCTTTTGGTGAAACTATCCAAAAATTTAGTTTGTGTACATGATAATATTGAATCTACCTTTTGAACATTTACATAGTTCATGCACATTATGTTTTTGGTTTGAAAATTATCTCACAACTATTGTTCTTTTAATGGGATTAACATGGTAGTGACTCAAATGGAAAACATGGTATGTGTGAGTGAATTATTTTTGTCAAATTTATTGCAACAATATTAACATTCATTATTTTCATGTGAAAGTAATTATGAATATATATTTCACTTCATAATATTATTTTTTGTTGTTTCTATATATATTTCCCATCTATTTTATCACTATTTCCATTTTAAACAAAAAAAACTCAAAACATTTGAACAATCTAGAAAAATTTCAGAAAAATTTGATCAGCACATCTCAAAACAAAGTGTAGCAATGAGTCTTGACCGGAATGGTATAACAAAAAATGGAAAATTTGAACAATTATGAATACAATTTGAAATTAGATGAAATTTATACAAATAATTTTAAAAATCATATGATAGTCAGTTTAAAAATAAAAAAACCTCATAAAAAATTTCCTTCACAGATAAAATGACCAGTCAAATTTAACCCCTGCTCCCCCTTACAGATTTGAGGGGAGAAAGGAGGTAATCCCAAGTCAAATTTAACCCCGGCACCCCAGTACAGATTTGAGGGGAAAAACGAGGTAATCGTTGGCGTATACGGCACGTCCAACGTTGACTGACCTAATTAATATGGCTGGTGAATACGACGGGAGTAAATTTCACAGAGGATACAGTTCTATTCAGGGCCGTTAAGATACGGTTACCTCTAATAAATTTAGATGATTTCGACATCGGTCTATAATTCAAAGGAATATGGTCGTACCAGAGGCGCCACAATAGCTAAAACGAGGGAGGCTGATAATATGCAAATCAAAGTTTCTACAAAGTCAATTCTACCGAGGAAATGACTTCGGCTACCAAGAATGGAGAGATCACTGTGACCGACATGCGTTTCCCAATAGTTTGAGCAGCGCAGCTTTATTGGGCCATATTTTAATTTTGCATCCTTATGGTATTTGTATGTGATGAATAGTTAAAAATATAACTATGAAAATGGGATTTAGGAAGTGCAGTAAGTCAAATGTTTAATTTAAATTAGTGTTATATAATTTTTTGTTCTCGGTAGTAAAAGAGAAATCAATGGTTTCCCTTTAGATGTTTTTGGAAGTTATAGACATCAAGTGACAAATCCACTGGAATTATAACTTTTGTTAAAATTAAATTAGTATTATATATTTTTTGATCTCGGTAGTAAAAAAGAAATACATGGTTTCTCTTTAGATGTTTTTGGGAGTTAATAGATATCAAGTGACAAATCCATTGGAATTGTAACTTTTGTTAAAATTTTCACGTGGTTGGAATTATTATTAAATAGTTAGATTTATGAGAATTATTATTAAGTAGTTAGATTTATGAATTCCCAAAGATCCTAAATTTTCATCGTGTTGCCAATATGGAATAGAGAAATTTTCATCGTGTTGCCAATATGGAATAGAGTTATTTCTTAATTAGGAAAATTATAAATAAAATGCAAACTATGCACATATCAATTATGAAAGAAGTGTGATGTTATTAAATGGGAATCATTTGAATTAAGATATTTTGTTATTTTTTATAATCCCTATAATTATAATAGTCATAATAGTCATATTTTCTTGTTAATATATGTTGGATCTTTTAATATGTTGGATCTTTTTATGGTAGTGGAATACTATTGTTGCAATAGAATTTTTAAGGGGATATTTTGTTGGGATATGTATTTTTATGAAAAAAATAGATTGGGAGCATTGTAAGTGTAGATACTAATTGGGAACCTACTAAGATAGAAAAACTTTATCTTTGTGGATGAGCCTATGGTTGACTAAAATATCCTTGAGGAGTTAGATCTCTTCTTCAATCATCTCAACAATCAATCCTCGGCCACTGAGTTCACTAAGGAACAAGAAGTCAATGGATGCATTCCTTTCCTTGATATTCTTATTTCTAAGAATAGTGATGGTTCCCTCTCCCACCAATTGTTTCGAAAGAAAACACATATGGAGCAGTATCTTCATGCTAGTTCCCACCATTTCTCGCCTCAGAAGATGGGTGTTCTCAATACCCTTGCTACTCATGCGTTAAGGATCTCAGATAAAAAGAGCACATCGTCCTTACCCAAGCTGTCTTCACTCAATTGGGGGTTTACTAGGCACATGTTTTTCATATACCTATCTCTATTATCAACAATCGCAACCGCAATATGGCTAATTTCATCTGGGGTGGGGGTCATGGGCAAAACAAATACCATTTGGTCAGGCTATCCAACATCTCTTATCCAAAGGGCATGGGTGGTTGCGGAGTCGTGAAGCTTTGTCATTTTGGATGGTCATTATTGATAAAATCACTTTGGAGGGGTATATTTGGGTCTCGTACTTGCAGTAGGGTCATTTGACATAAATACCTTAAGGATCGAGAATTTTTGTTTTGGTATCGTAAAGCTACCATTGGATCCAATCATGAATCGACAATTTGACTTAGATTTGATAAGATTGCTAAAATTTTCATACAACATCTTGCATGGAAGATGGAATCAGGGAACAAAATCCTCATCGGTGTTGATCAGATTTTGGGTGTTAGCATCAAATGTAATATTTTTGTGGGGCTTATTCACTTCTTAAATGGCCAAGGCATATACTTTTGGTGCCAAGTCATTACTTATTGGCAGGGCCCATGCCCCATATGGAAAAATGCACAGGAACTACATCTGTTTGGGCAGATGTACCTAGAATGGAACCAGAGCATTGGTGGCATGAAACAACTTGGCATTTGTTGTATGGGGTCACATGATAAATTTATATGGATTGGGAAGATGGAATCGGATAATATAATCGTTGCTGATACATATTTATCTCTATGCAGCAAGGAAGTCAGACAGCGAGAGCATCATGTCTTATATGGCTTTAGGAAAACCAAAATTCCAAACAAAATCATCCTCTTCACATGGTTGTTCTACCACAACAAAAATCTCATATGGGAAAATTTACAGAAGAGGCAGTGGCATGGACCCGGCATCTACTACATATGAAAAAAGGATGAGGAGAACAATAATCACATATTTATTCAATATCAGTATATGGTTCAGGTATGGAAAAAACTATCATATTATTGGTTTTCCTTATATTTAAGATGACTGCATTGTGGAATCATTGAAATGGTGGTGCACACAGAAATCTATATGAACAACCATCCCAATTTTCCTTTTCCAGGCGATTTGGAATTGGAGAAATAAGTACATTTTCCAGACTTCCACAGAAGATTTTTCTATGGTTTTTGAAAGAACCATCACTAATCTTGCCATACACACCACATAAGCCACGTGCTCCAGAATCATTCAACACAAGCAGACCAGACTACAGATGGAATATCCAATGGGTTTCTTTGATGGGGTTTCTCAAAGGAGCACGTATGGTTATGGTTTTTGGATCACCATTTCAACTGATATGTCTTATAGGGTTCACTGGAATGGGTGTAGGGGCACCAATACTAGGGCATAATCAATGGCTTTATGGGACCTCCTTTGGTTCCATAATTTTCTTGGCATTCCTCATATTAATATTTATGGAGATTCCAAGATCATAATTGTTCAGGTCAAAAGCAAAGTAACCATCAACAATCCCTTTCTACTCGGTTAGTTGGGTAGAATCGATCTCCTATGTAAACAACACAACAACTCCACAATATACCATATTGGCAAAGAACAAAACAAGGAAGCTGATGGACTATCTAAGAGGGGACTACACGGTAATATTGGTAATATCCATATGGAAATAACATGGGGTCAAAATGTTTTTGAAGTGGGAGAATTTCCATTTCCTGGGTAACTTCGTTTTTTCTCCACCTTTTTTGTAAATTTTGTGTATGATGTACTAGTTTATCTTCATCAGCATTCCCACCTGGATGAATTGATGGACATGTTGATTGCCCACTTGCTTGGACAGAGGGTATGGGTTCTTTATTGGACCTTGTACTGCTGATTATATCTTTTCCTACTATTTGTTTTCTTGGAACAACACTGGGCTGATGGACTGTACTTTTTTGTACTATATTAGATATGATATTTTCTGGAGGGGATGCATGATATGCTCACCCTGATGGCCTGAATGTTGTAATGGTTTGGATGATGAAGAAAATATCATGCATATTTGAACATATGATATAATATTATGTTTTTTTCTTATTGAAAAAGAAAGATATTTGTGGCCAACATGCGTTTCCCAAGAGTTTGAGCAATGTAGCTTTATCGAGGGCCCAAGCATCTTTCTATGTCAAATATTTTTTAACCAAATCTATGCCACATATCTCGATAGTGTTCATCTGCTGACAATTTTTTATTACCATTGTAATGCCCCATATTTAATCTTTACATCCACATGGTATTTGTATGTGATGAATAGTTAAAAGTATAACTATGAAAATGGGATTTAGGAAGGCATAGTAAATTAAATGTTTAATTTTAATTAGTATTATATATCTGTTCACTCTTGGTAGTAAAAGAGAAATACATGGTGTCTCTTTAGACACATACATATGATCTAAATAATAAAGGTTTAAAAGGTTTTGGGAAAGAGTTTAGATGTTTAGTGGAAGTTAAGAGTCATTATTAAATGGTTAGATTTATCATTTCTCAAAGATCCTAAATTACCATCATGTTGTGGATATGAGAGACAGTTATTTCCTAATTAGAAAAATTATAGATAATAGGTAAACTATGCATTTATAGAAATAAGTGATGGTATTAACTTATAATCATTTGAAATCAGACATTTTGTTATTGTTTATAATCCCTACAATCATTACAACCATATTTTTTTGTTAACATATATTGGATCTTCTCAGGGTAGTGGGGTAATACTGCTACAATAGAGTTCCTAAGGGCACACTATTCTTTGGGATATGTATCTTTATTGAAAAATTGAACATTGGATTGGATTGGGAGCATTGTAGGTGTAGATACTAATGGGGAACCTACTAATTGGGTAGTGAGAAAAGATATAGACTCATCAATGGAAAATTTTTACCCTTGTGGATGAGTCGATGGTTGACTAAAATATCCTTCTTTTATAGTGAGTCAATAGACAACAATTTCCATGCAGATACTTCAAATTCTTTTGAATTAATGTTACTTATGTTATAGATTTAATTATGGTCGAATTTGTTTATATGTATTTGCACGTATCATCCTCTCGTTAAAATTTATGTTCCTATTGTGACTAAATCATTAATTATTTTTGTATAAGTATGGATTTCCATGCATTCATATCTTAATTAGTCAATAACATAGCAACGAGGAAAGTGATCATATAAGCAATTTTTTCGTAACATTGGTGCTTTCAAGATGTACCCCATATCTTTAAAACATGTAGGAATGATTACATATGTTACAAGACTATGTTGCAATTACTAATTAAATCATTAGGATTTATGGACTAAAAGTCCATTGTACATGAAAGAATTGCACTTGTACATGAAAGAATTGCACTTTTGATGAAATATCTCATGGAGAATAATTAGTGAGTTTCTCATGAAAATTGAAATTTTCATAATGAAGAATCAACTTCAAGCATTTGATTCCCCTCATAACATATATTGGCATAGTGTATATAATTTCTAGATTGTAATTTTTTGTTATATGGAAAATGGAATGAAAATATAGTTTGCAAGAGATTTGTTTGATAAAATGATCAACAAGAACCATATAAAGCCATGACATATAAGTTAGAAATAAAAATTGGGTGAGTGTGCATTCATTTGAAGGATAACTGAAAGGGGAATAATCATGATAGTGTTGACAAGGAAAAATGTCCCATCAATGATTAATGGTTCTCTTTTGTATAAGGTCCCAATTATTCTAAATTGGAATAAAATACCTATCTAAAATCTAGCCCCAAAACCATTCTTTGATTTGCAAATGTTGTGACAAGTGTTAAATGTTGATAAGAGTACATACTCTAATCTATAACTATATATTGCACTAACATGGAGGAAGACAAAGTGTCAAATCTAATTTAAGGATCTAAACTATGAGATGGATTTTGTATATGAATGTAGTATTTGTAAACTTTGAAGCACATTACAATATGTAATATGATTTAAGATAGATTGATTGTCACTTCTAACTGAAAATTAGTTAGTAAATTTAGGAAGCATGAGACAGAACTCTTATTATATTCAAACCAGCTTGAAATAAATTCACTCCTACTTGACATAAGAATACTTTAGGGTGGGAATATACTAGGATCTCTCACACAAATCCAAATTATCTATGCAATCTTATTCAATATGCTAAGTGTTCATTAGAATTATGGGAAAATAAATAACGATTTTTTATTGAGTAGTTTTTAATGAAAGAGGATGGCTAATGCACTAGTGCTTATTTCCACATAATGTAGTAGGGGTCATAGGAAGGGTACATAAAGGATAGATACTAGACTGAATGACAATAATGGAACAAAGATGCATGATCACCTTAGTGAGTGTTCCCTGATCTTTACACACTTTCACTGATTGGAGGAGGCCCAATATGAAGGATATCACTAGAATATTGGGATCAATATCTAGGTGTCATATGATTTCCAAAGACCATTTAAAGGAGAGGTTGAGATAATGGTTTGGTTAGACTATGGGCAAGAAAATGGATCTCCAAGAAAGGCTTATGAGGATTCCTAGACCTAGGATAAAGTGATATTCAATACAAAGGATATACCTAGACCAAATATTCCCAGGGGTATAAAATACCTCTCTTAAGGTTAGTGAGATAGCAATCATAAAAAATATTTGGAACCACACGGGAGGCCAGGGGATTTCAAGCAAGGATTAGGGTTTGCAAAATCAAAGAGGAATAAAATACGAGAGGTAAAGAAAGGATAAGATTGGTCAAGGAATGGTTAATTTCCAACAAGTTGTCCATAGTGGTTGACCTATAAAGAGACTCTAACTAAAGAAACCTAGGATCAAAAATGATGTTGGACCTATGGCTCGAGGTTTTTCCAAATCTAGCACTGGGATTTGGTTCAAAAATTAACGACACTTAGAGGAGACCCCATCACAAAAACATGCCAACCCGCTTTTGAAGGTGGCCACCCGAATTCATTTCACACTAAACTCTAGTTTTCATTTTAAAGTTAGGGAAAAAAAGGGAAAAAGTGGAGGAAAGGGTTTGGAGGTTGATCAAATAGGATTAAGACCCAGTGCCTTGATAATTGGGAGAAATGGAGTCAAATTTGGCCTTAATGAAGGAACTTCATTCTACGAAAGAGTCCAATGTAGCTTTCAGTAACCCTCATTAGGCATCTATCCAACAAAAAAGGAATTTATAATTCGTATGGAAAGAAATGGTGGAGTTTTAATGATGAAACCAACATTATCAGCCTATAAGAACATTCATTTATAATACCTAACATGCAATGCATGCAATATTTCAAAACCCCAATGTTTTCATGAATTCACATTCTAATTATGGCACATTATGATTTGACAAGACATTTCATACATTAATCATATAAGAAAAGTAAATAAACATCATTAAAATAACACTTACAAGGTATAAAGAATATATCCATCCATCATTTTTGCATTTAGAATCTCCAAGGCAAGAATAACGAAAATCCAAACATCAAAATGAATCAACAAGATCCAATTTCATCCATCAATTGTAGGTATGAATTATTTTTAGAAGACAAATCCTAATTGAGATGATGATCAGCTATAAATTAGCCCAATAAGCCCCTAAAAACAAATTTGATGTGAAAAATAACAATCCAATTGGTGACAAGCTCAACGAATATCTCAAAAGTACTCAACAAACCTTCTTAATGAGGTGAAAATGATAGAATAATGGTGAAAAAGAGTCATTGGAAGGCCTACATAAGTCCTCCATATGCCAAGATGAAGAGGAGGGCTCTTACAATCATGAGTAGGGGGTTGGCCCCTTATCTTCGAAACAAAACATCTACAATGCTCCAAAGTGGGTGTGGGGCACAAAGAATTATTTCATGTGTCTCCAATGAGATAAAATAAGTTGATGGTCCATCAATAGCTATAGAATGATGATACAATCCCTCCCATGTCTTGTCAGGTCAGAAAAAATCCTTGTTGAGGCCCTAGATCAACTCCCAAGTGTCTAATGCAAATATTTGGTCAATTGGGCAATGTGGTTTAAGTGCATCATCATCTTCGTATGGTTGCGGCATTAGCAAGTAATATATGGTGCTAAAAAATCCCATGGCATGGCAATCAATCCTCTGTTGTGGTAGAGTCCCATGGCTCTCAACGTTCACGCTACAAGTGTCATCATGACCATCTATAGGGCTTTGTCACCATATAGGGAAGAAAAGCCCAAGATGAAGACTCGCCTGCAATCTTGTATAAGATCCAATCTGTCTCTTCACCTTCCAGTACAACAATTCATTAGTGCAATTGAATATATAAGCTTTCAAATGAAGTGAAAAAGTTGACACTTTAGAGTGACATACCCTTCCTAATGGTCTTTAGAGTGTACAAGTGTCACCAAGCTTAGGAGGGAGGACAATAAATGATCTAATTTGGTGGTTTCAACTGCTAAGGGAGTGAGAAGTCCATGGTACATCCATCAAATGGAAGGTGTCTTGTGAAATTCTTATGGAATGGAATGGGGCAATAGGGAAGCCTGCAAGCCACATGCCATGGCACAAGAGTATTTATAATGAGCGAAGCCCACACATGGGTATATGGATTTAGAAGGGAGAAATCATGGTACATGAGTTACCCCGACCTTTGTTTTCCCACCCTTCTTCATATGTCTTTTTCCTTTTATTGATTTTCTTTCTTTTAACTGCTCCAGTCTCAGAGGGATGAGAGCATGATGTCCATGATAAGTGAGTCATTACCCCCTTAAAGTTGTGTAGTTCATCACCCACCAGGGGTTGGCACAATTATGAGTTCCTTAATGATGCAAGGGGCACAGATAGGGGCCCTATGAATGAGGGTGATGACCATAATGATAAGGGGTAGAGATCATGGTTGGATTTTCCCCACATGTTAAATTGTTATGTCCTAGCCATCTTTTACATTTTATGGTACATTTCCTATTGTAAGTGGCCAGTGTATGCTTTTAACTTTGTTTTTAGTTGTATCAATGTCTAGGGCATCACTCGATGCCCTGCCCAAAGTGTGGAAAAGGGAAGGAGGAGACTAGCCCCTTCTCGGCCCAATGGACAAATGTGGGCCCGAAAGGGAAAGGTGTGGAAATGGGTTATAATGAGCAGATGAGGGTGATTTATGTGATGTTGGGCAGTGGGACCACACAACCAAAGTTAGGGTTTCGCATGTAGAGCCACTCTTAAAGCTAGTAACTAATAAAGGAGATCCCTTGGTAAGAAAAATACCATCTGAATGAATTTATGACATCGGTAGACAACATCAATACTTACTAATATTCTCAATAGTTAATGAAATTAAAAATGTTATTTTTTTTTACTAATAATAAGTGAAAACTATTAATTGATTTTTAATTGTATAACTAAAAATGCCTTTAAAATATAAATAATTATTTATATACCTATTTATGAGACAATAAAATAATTAAAAAGAAAGATTATTAATTATCATTAAAAAAAACAATACAAAATGATGGATTTGAATGTTCAACACAATTAATAATATTTTTTTTTTTTTTTAAATCAAAAATCAATAATATAAATTATGAAAATAAATAATCTCCCATCATAATTCATAATTCAGATTTATAATAAATTTACAATGATACCGATTACCTTCTCCGTATGGAGCTAATAATCTAATAATAAACGCCTTTATTTTACATCTTCATTCGAGCCCCTCATTCTCTATATATATCTTAGTTTTATATATTTATTCGACTTTTTATTTTGTATTCATAATTTTTATTAATCCCTGTTTAGGATGATTTTCTGAGTTGATGCATGTTTATCTCATCTGGTTTAGTTTTTAGGAAGACTACTATCAATATGTCATTATATAAGTCATTATGGAAGATTTTCCTGCTGATAAATGTATTGGTACATTATATAAATCAACGTAAGTTAAAAACGTCGGCACAACTGCATGATTCTAGAAATCCATAACCCTGGCGACAATTTTATATCTTCGAAACGGATATCTGGCCCAAATCAGACACGGACAACTGTATCTGATTCTAGAAATCCATAACCCTCGCGACAATTTTATATCTTCCAACGGATATCTCGCCCAAATCAGATCCTTTGCGTGTCTTTGAAATTTTGAATTTCAAGTATAACGTATGATCCAGCGATCGTTGCGGTCCTTACAACCAAGACACCACGACAAAAATTATTAAGACTCCATCGCACATTGCACGGGAATTGCTCCCCACAGATTTGAGGAGCAATTCCTTCGGCATATTCCGTCACGAGAATCTCCAAAAAAATCACATTATAGACAACTCTCATTTTTACTAAGCATATAGTTCTATTCAAAGATACGGTTACCTCTAATAAATTTAGATGATTTCGACGTCGGTCTTTAATTCTTAATTCAAAGGAATATGGTCGTACCAGAGGGGCCACAACAGCTAAAACGACGTAACGATGGAGGCTGATAAGCAGCTTTATCAAGGGCCCGGGCATCTGTCTATGCCAAATATATTTTAACCAAATCTATGCCAACAGATCATCGATAGTGTTCATCTGCCGGCAATTTTTTTTACCGTTACTAATGCCCCATATTTTATCTTTGGATCCATATGGTACTTGTATGTGATGAATAGTTAAAAGTATAACTATGAAAATGGGATTTAGGAAGGCCTAGTAAGTTACGTGTTTAATTTTAATTAGTATTATATGTTTTTTCGTCCTTTAGATGTTTGTGGAAGTTAATAGATATCAAGTGACCAATCTATTGGAATTATAACTTTTGTTTAAATTTTCACGTGGTTAAGAGTTGCTATTGAATGGTTAGGTTATTAAATGGTTAGGTTTTTCAATTCTAATAGATCTTAAATTGCCATCATGTTTTGGATATGGGAAAAAGTTATTTCTTAATTAGAAAAAACATAGATAGAACGTAAATTATCTACTTATAGCTTGTGAAAGAATTGTGATGTATTAAATTATAATAATTTGAATTAGGACATTTTGTTATGGTTTATGATTCTTATAATCGCTACACTCATATTTTTTTGTGAACATATGTTGAATCTTTTTAAGGTAGTGGGAAAATATTGCTGCAATAGAGTTTTTAAGCAGACATTATTTTTTGGGATATGTAATTTTATGAAAAAAATTGCACTTTGACTTGAGAGCATTGCATGTGCAGATATTGATTGGAAATCAATTAATTTGGTAGTGAGAAAAGATTTAGATTTATTGATAGAAAAAATTTACCTTTGTGGATGAGCGTATGGTTGACTAGAATATCCTTTTTTTATAAAGAGTCAATGGACAACAATTTTCATGCAGCTGCAAATTTTGTTGGACTAATGTTATTTATGTTATAGATCTAATTATGATATGATTGCTTAGTTTTCTCTGCATGTGTCCTCTTCTAGCTGAAATTTATGTTTCCATTGTGACTAAATGATTAATTCTTTTTGTATATGTATGGATTCGTATGCATTGATATCTTAATTCGTCAATGAGGAAAGTGATTATATAGCAATTTTTTAGTAAAATTGGTGCTTTCAAGAAGTACCCCATATCTTTAAAGTGTGTAGAAATGATTACATATGTTAGAAGACTATGTCACAATTACTCATTAAATCATTAGGGTTTATGAACCAAAAGTCAACTACACATGAAACAATTGCAATTTTGATGAAATATCTCATGGAGAATAATTAGGGAGGTTCTCATGAAAACTGATTTTTTCATAATGAAGACTCAACTTCAAGAATTTGATTCCCCTCATAACATATAGTGGTATAGTTTATGTAATTTATATATTGAAAACTTTTGTTATATGGAAAATTGAATGCAAAGTTAGTTTGCAAGATATTTTTTTGATAAAATAATCCACTATAACCATATAAAGCCATAACATAGAACTTAGAAACAAAAATTAGGTGAGGGTGAATTCATTAGAAGGATAATTGAAAGGGGAGTAATCATTATAGTGTTGACAAGGAAAAATATCGCATCAATAATCAATTGTTCTCTTTGGTAGGAGGTCCCAATTATTTCTGTATTGAAATAAAAGACCTATCTAAATTCTAGCCCTTAAACCATTCTTGGATTTGCAAATGTTGTGAATGAATGAAATGTCGATATAAGCACATATTCTAAGCTATAACTATATATTGCACTAACATGGAGGAAGGCTAAGTCTCACGTCAAATTTACGGATCTAAAATCTGACATGATTTTTTTATATCAATGTGGTATTTGTAAACTTTGAAGCACATTAGAGTATGTAATATGAGTTAAGTTGGATTTAATGTCACTTCTAAGTCAAAATTAGCTACTAAATTTAGGAAGAATGAGGCAAAACTCTTAATCTATTCACACAAGCTTGAAATGAAATCACTTTGACTTAACTTAAGAATACTTTAGGTTATGCATATACTAGGATCTCTCACACAAATACAAGTTATCTATGCAATCTTATTCAATATGCTAAGTGTTAACTAGAATTCTTTAAAAATGATTAAGGATTCTTTTATCAGGAAGTTTTCAATCAAAGCGGATGACTAATGCACTAGGGCTTGTTTCCACACAATATAACAGGGGTTGTAGGGGGGTTACCTAAGGGATAGCTACTAGACCAAATGATAACAGTGGGACAAATATCCGTTGTCTCCTTAGAAATTGTTCCTTTCTCTTTACAAACTTTCACTAATGGGAGGAGACCCGATATGAAGGAAATCACTAGAATAGTGGGATCAATAGTTGGGTGTCGTGTTATTTCCAAATCCCATTCAAAGGAGAGGCTTATATAATGGTTTGATTGCTTTAGATGTACGCAAAATGGATCTCCAACAAAGGTTTATGAGGAAAACTAGATCTAGGATGAAGGGATATTCAATACAAAGGATATACCTAAACTAGAGATTCCTAAGGGTATAAAAGACCTCTCTTAGGGTTAGTGAGATAGTGATCATAAAAATATTTGGAACAACGTGAGAGGAAAAGGGGATTCCACGCAAGGCTTAAGGTTTACAAAATTAAAGAGCAATAAAATACCCTAGGTAAAGCAAGGATAGGATAGGTTAAGGAATGGTTAACTTCC
This sequence comes from Pinus taeda, assembly GCA_000404065.3. Taxonomy (NCBI): domain Eukaryota; kingdom Viridiplantae; phylum Streptophyta; class Pinopsida; order Pinales; family Pinaceae; genus Pinus; species Pinus taeda. The sequence goes on along the minus strand of APFE030113756.1, from coordinate 7,707 downwards.
AACAAGTTGTCGAGAGTGATTGAATTATGGAAAGCTGCTAACCAAAGAATGCTAGGAGTATAAATGAGGTTGGAGCTATGGCTCAAGGTTTTTTCAATTTTAGCAGTGGGATTTGCTTCAAAATTTGATGACACTTAGAGGATACCCCAATGTAGTAGCATGCCAACTCGGTTTTTAAGGTGACCACCCTAATGCATTTCGCACTAAGCCCTAGTTTGACCTTTTAGTGTTAGGGCATAAAATGGGAAAAAGTGAAGGAAGAGGTTTGGAGATTGATAAACTGGGAATAGAGCACAATGCCTTGACAATTGGGAGAAACGGAGTCGAATTTGGCCTTGATGAAGGAACTTTTCTCTACTAGGGAGTCCAATGTAGCTTACACTAACACTAATGAGGTAGCTACCCAACAACAAAGGAATTTATACTTTGTATGGAAAGAAATGGTGGAGTTTTAAAGACGAAATAAGCATGACCAATCTATAGGAACATTCATTCACAATACCTAACATGTAATCCATGAAATAATTTAAAATCCCAGTGTTTTCATGAATTCACATTCCAGTTAGGGCACATTAAGAGTTGACAAGACATTTTGTACATTAATCATATAAAAAAAAGTAAAGAAACATCATTAAAATAACACTTACAAGGTATATCTAATATATCCATCCATCATTTTTTCATTTAGAATCTTGAAGACAAAAATAGAGAAAATTCAAACATCAAAATGCTTCAACAAGATCCAATTTCATCCATTAATTGTAGGGTTGAATTATTTTTACCAGATAAATCCAAATCCAAATGATGATGAGCTATAGATGAGGTTCATCTTCGATTTATATAAGCCTTTAGGGATTGGATTTAGTCTAATTAGCCCAATAAGCCCCTAAAAACAACTTTACTATGAAAAATAGCAATCCAATTTGTGAAAAGCCCACCAGATAGCTCAAAAGTATTGAACATATGTTCTTAATGAGGCTAAAATTATAGAATAACAGTGCAAAAGGGTCGTTGGAAGGCCTAGATAAGTCCTCCATGTGCCAACATGAAGATAAGGGCTCTTATAATGATGACTAGGTGGTTGGCCCCTTGGTTTCCAAACAAAATATATGAGGTGCTCCAAAGTGGATGTGGGCCACAAAGAATTGTTTTGTGGCTCTCCAATGAGATCAAATAAGTCTGTTATGCATCAATAGAGCTAGAATGATGATATAGTCCCTCCCATGTCACCCTAGGTGAGAAAAAATTTCGTCCAAGCCCTGGATCAACTGTAAAGTATCTGGTACAAATATGTGGTTAGCTGGGAAATGAGGTATAAGTGCATCATCATATTTATATGGTTGGCTAATGAGCAAGTAATATATGGTGTTTAAGAATCCTATGGCACGGAAATAAATACTCTGTTGTGGTGGAAGCCCATGGCTCTCAATGTTCACATTACAAGTGCCATCATGACCCTCTAGAGGGCTTGGTTACCTTATAGGGAGGCCAAGCCCAAGATGAAGACCCACCTACAATCTTGTATAAGATTCATTGAGTCTCCTCACCTTCCAATACAACAATTCATTTGTGCAACTGAATAAATAAGCTTGCAAATCAAGGGCAAAAGTGTACACTTCATAGTGGCATACCTTTCATAATGGCCTTTAGAGTGTACAAGTATCACCAAGCTCAAGAGAGAGGATAATAAAGGATCCTATTAGGTGGTTTCAGCCTTTAAGGGAGTGAAAAGTCCATGGTACATCCATGAAATGGTAGGCATCATGTGACATGATTGTGGAATAGAATGGGGCAATAAGGAAGGCTCCAAGCCACTTGACATGGTACAACATTATCTATGATGAGGGAAGCCCACACATGGATATATGGATGTAGGAGTGAATAAAAGTGGTATATGAGTTACCCTGGCCTTTATTTTTCCACCCTTATTCATATGTCTTTTTCCTTTTATTGATTTTCTTTCTTTTAATTGATTTGAGCTCCAAGGGATGAGAGCATGATGTGCATGATAAACCATTTATACCCCTTTAAGCTTGGGAATTTCATCACCCACTAGGGGTTGGCACAATCAAAGGTTCCTTAATGACGCAAGGGGCACACATTGTGTCCCTAGGAACAACGGTGATTAGCATAATGACAAGGGGTAGAGCTCATGCTTGGATTTTTGTCACATGTGAAATTCTTATGTCCTTGCCATCTTTTGTATTTTATGGTACATTTCCTATTGTAAGTGGCCAAATTATGATTTTAACTTTATTTTTAGCTACATCAACCTATGGGGCATCGTTCCAGGCTTGACCCAAACCATGGAAAATGGAAGGAGGAGACTAACTCCTTTTCGACCCAATGGAAAAATCTGGACAAAGATGGGAAACATTTGGAAATGGGTTATAATGATTAGAGGAGAATGAGATATCTGATGCTAGGAAGTGGGACCATGCAACCAAAATTAGGATTTCCCTTGTAGAGCCACTCTTAAAGCTAGTAGCTAATAGAGGAGATCCCACAAGACTAGGATACAAGATTAACCACCAAGTTGGGGAAAGAGGACAAGCGTACAAACCACACCCATTCTATCCACCAAATACCCCCACTAATCCATGTCCAAATGTGTTATATAAAGGAAAGAAAATATACCCAATTACATAATGAAAGTCATACCTTTGGGGTTGTAATTTCCACCTTCAAACACATTATCATAACAAATTAATGAGGACACATAATAGATGGCTCAGGTTGTAGAGAATATGGACACATCTAGGTATTTGGTTGCTGCAAGGGGTTGTTAGCATCCAGTTGAAGAAATATCTAGGAGGGAAAATTATCTTATGGGTGTCACCCGTTCGTGGTTTGAAACAGGGACTTCCTTTCCAGTGGAGGCAAGTGGACACTCCATTTTTTAATTCACTTAGTTAATTTTTGACAGAATACTAGTTACAAATATGAGAATAGACTATGAACTTCCCCATAAATGAGGGGAGGTATAAGTAATCACTCGTAGTCTTCTACTCATAGGGAACTATGATGTTTGAAAGGTTCAAGGTAAAGAGGCAAAGTCCTCAAGAGGTTGTGGCATTTTTTTGTTACTTTGACCAATTAGGTTGATTTTAAAACAAAAAATCACCTATGATAATAAACAATAAAAAATGATAAAATAATCTATGGCTATGGGAAGAAATAAAGATTTAGTCAAACCAAAATATAGCAAGCCAAAGAAACCAAAATATATTTAAGATAATAAAACCTTAATCATATAAAACTATGCTTAAAATATATAAATATATTCAATCAATATATAATCTAATAAATAATTTCTAATCAAACTATTAAATGTTTAGGAACTAGGAACTAGTGACTAGTACTAAGTAACAAGTATATAATATCTAATAAATATTTATTTTAGCCATAAAATTGTCTCAAATCATTTAGTTAATAACAATTACATTTAAAATTTAGCAAGTGATGCATTCCATTAAGGAAATATTAAACAAGTATGCATGTTTTAGCAACACTAAAATAATATAACTGCTTCATGTGAATTTATGAAGGGAATGAAATGATATAAATATTTATAAGAAAGACATAGATATTAGAGATATGGTGAAACTCGATTATGTTAATGAACGCAAAATGCTGAAACTATATAAATATAGAATGGAAACAAGGTAGCTTGAATAGTAGTAGCTTATCTATGAGAAGATATGTGATAGCTACGTGCCTTCACCAAATTGTGTTATAATGATGTTTGAAGGCCTTTTCATGAAGAAGCAATGAGAAACCATAAACGCCCAAAAAACTAATCCTAGGAGATGATGTGCAAAAAGATTTTGGGCTTTCATGGTGTAAGTTGGGACGTGAACTATAGCGGTCATAAATCTAGCATACAATTTCCATTTCTCATGCATGATAGCTTGTTTACAAGGTATCTATGATAAGTACAAGTGTTGACTTCCAATAACGTTCTATGACTGTTGTTAGCCTAATTCCCTAGAAAACACTGTTTAGGGCCCCAAAATAGTTCTATAAGTCCATGACTTGAAATCTTTAGAAAAAACTACCAAAATAGAAAATTGCATTGTGCACTAGTGGAATAGGTTGGTGGCCAGCTGATCTAAAATGATCATAAGTTAAAAATTGATGTAGAATTGATTAGCCATTAATTATTTGAATGTTAACTGAAAGTGCAGAAATCAAAGAAGATTGCTTGAGAAGAAGTGTTTACGGAAACTGATTAAACATAAGTAAGATGCATAATAGAAGTGAAAACAGTAAAAACATAGCAATGTCGGACAACACAGTTCATTACAGAATTCGTCCCTAATGGACTACATCTCCAGGTTTTCTTTCAAGATGGGCAACCACTTTATTAGGATTGAAACATAAGAGGTTGATTACACAGATATTTGACCAAAGCGAATGTGTACGCATGCACTTCTGGTCACTACAAAGGATATCTCTTTGAACTAGCTTTCCAACGCCTCTCTTAGTAACCAATTCTGACTCTGGATGCTCCTATTACACTAAAAATAAATATAGCCTCTAACCTTGAGAATCTGCATACAAAAACCAAAATCACAATCCTCCTCTTCAATTAATCAAAACTGCTTTTTTAAAATCCACTAGGTGCATTCGAGGCCCTTTAGGCTCAGATAGCCATGAATGGCTTGATTTGGGTAGGTATAAAGTCGGTCTTATGCTTATTTAACATCACCAAATTAGTTTAACATCGAATAATAATAAAAAACCCACATTTGGACCATATATTAAATTGAAACTGTAAACGGTTTGGCTGACCGGTCGGAGTTGAGACAACACATGTGACTGCTATTAACTGATCACGATTATCACCCTACAGTTCTGCTGTCTGCTGGCTGATAATGGTGATGGTCACTGTATTGCAATCACATGCCGTAGTTTACTCTGCAGTCTCTGTTATGGTGAACTGTAACCCTAACTGCCACGGTAACTACCCCGACCTATTCACATGGCCATTGCTTCCGATGTGGTTGGCGCTGCGGTTACGGCTGATCCTGACAGTCAATACTGCAGCGTTTCTGCACGTTCACATGTACAAACTGTCCCCTCAGGGTTTAGGCCCGCGGTTATGTGACTATTTTGGTGTTTTATATTTGTTTTACATTGTATTTCAACGTATAAAGGCTGAAGGTTAATATATATAGGTTTTGATGGGCTTTATGTATTGTTTAATACATAGATTGGTATTGTAATGTTTTGATAGGCTTAGAACTTATGTAATGGTTTAGACTTAGGATTAGGTTTAGATGTATTTTTAGGGTTTTAATACATAGTTTAGGTTTTACAACACATTTGTCACAATGTGACATAAAACCACATGCATATCGTCGACACAAGCTACATTTTCGATGACAACCCTTTGTCGACAACCAAATCTTGATAAGGTAGAAGACAACCACATGTCAAAAAGTAAATCTTGTGAGGTGAACGACAAACACATGTCGATGACCAAATCCCGGCAGAACTGACAACAAACAAAATTCGACAACGAGGTACAAAACCATATCAACTGAACACTATGAAAAACCATAAACATTACCTGAACAACCTGATCCATAACCAACAATGTCGAAGCTGATGACACCGAATTGAATTGATGACAACACTGAACACTGACGATAAACTTGTGCAACTGATTTGACGAGATCCTCCTAGATCAATCCTCTGCACTTGAGAGCTTTTGGACCACAAAATTATGACTAAACAAACAGTCGATGAGGGTAACGCTCCCTCACTTTCCACCTTGACTAATGTACTAGTACATTCGATCAATCACCTACAAGTGATGACCCTGATGATGCTGACCATGGCACATTTTGAATCGGTGACCTATTCCATCCATCTGTAGTATGAATAACTTGCGACGATGGTCAAACAACCTGTTATGAACATGGCGATTTATTTCTTTCAATGAAGAACCATGAGATAGGGATCCATAATCATCTTTGAAAACAGTCTCTACAGGATATTGTTCAATACCATCAACATGTATTAACAATCTATTTTGCAGAATTATAGAGAAAATCAAATATATACTTGACATGAAACCAACTATACTTTCCCGATTCTTGTTTACTAAGTGAACTTGTTGCAATAAACTCATCAAACTGTAATGTGAAGACCCCTGCAACTTAGTTTGATTTTAAAAGTATTGAATTAGCTATTGATTTGTTTGAATCACTTTTTCCTTATTCATTAAATGATGTTTCCATTGATTAGCACTTTCCCCTGATGCATAAGCTTCCCTTAGCTATTTTGGATACTTTGATAATGCTTTAGAAAAGGCTTTGATATGAAAACAAATAGGCTTCATCCCCACTTGAAAAGAGGTTTCCAAACTATTTGAAACATGAAATGGTGACACAATATAAGAGAAATTTAACACTGACTTTCCCCAGTACTGACCTGTATCCCTGTAACTGTTAATTTCTAAACATGGACTCATAACTTGAATGCACATCATGTTATTTCTTATGTTGTTCCTTTACACACATATTTACAAATCTTTTATTTGAACTTATTAATCACTTCATATTGTTAGCAACAATATTCAAATGATGTTTACTTTCATATGCCCTGACAATAAATTCAACCCCATCTTTCTTAAGGTGGTATTTATGCTCTCTCCTGTAAAATACTGCATCAAGATCATAAAGGTAAGGACTTCCTAAGACAACTCCACATATGTCTACTAGAACCACATCTAATTCCACTTCATCAATGTAATTAGCTGTAATGGAAAATATTAGCCATCCTAATGGGTAAGGCTTGGATGATTCCTATTTCCAAACCCAAACTCTTAACTATATATTTAGATATTAGATTGGCATGTGATCCACTGTCAAACATTGTATCTATCTTTGTGTGCTTAGAATTTACTCTTATGTTAAACAATTCAACTCTTTTATCCTAATTTGAAGGATTTATGTTTGATGAAGATGCAATAATATTCGGACTTGAGCCAGTGTCAGAAGTTTTATTGTCGTAACCATAACGGTTATGCTCCTTTCATCACCTAAATTTGAACCTAGATCTTACTGGATTGTTGCAATGGCCTTCTTTTCATCCTTCTCCTTAAGGAACTTTTTGTGCTTAAGTTCTGGATGAAGTTTCGAACACTTCGACTCATCATGACTGATTCTATGGCAATGAGAACAGGTAGGTCTTTCCTTCTGAGCTATCTCTGATTTATTTCTCTTCGAATTTTTCTTCCCCCTACTATCATTGGAATCTTTGATTTCCAACTCTTTGGATGATTGCGATGAAAACTTGAATGGTCTGCCACCTAATTCTATGTGTATGGCCTGAACACACACTTCATCAAAATCATCAGGATTAAACATTAATAATGTATGCTGCAAATATGAATCTAAACTGTCGATGTATTTTAATAAAGTTTCATGTGTATCCAATGAAATACCAAGTGCCAATGCTTTCTTTCTGAACTTCTGAGTAAACTCTTGAACATTGTGCCCTTTACCTTGCCTCAGATGCTACCAATCAATAATAGCTTGCTGTGTGTATCCTAAAGGATATAATTGTTTCCTAAGAGCTTTTAAGAACTTAGACCATGAAGAGATGACTTTACCTTTCTGCTTTACATCTATGTGAGTTTTACTTCCCACCTAATTAAAGTTGTCGCCCCCATTCTAATTGTAGCTAACTGAATTT
>APFE030113754.1:17880-30779 GCA_000404065.3 Pinus taeda | reverse complement strand
GGACATGCAAAGAAAAACAGAGAAAAAGCAGGCCGCTCTGATACCACTGATCCGGATTTAAATAGGAACGCAACAAATTAAAGAGATAACCATATACACAAATATGCAGCGGAAATAATACTTCATTTCATTAATGGAAAATACTGAAATATGCTTACAATCAGAAATGGAAAATAAACTAGCTAGGGCGATGGTAGCTTATCTCTGAGAAGAGATGTGATGGCTACATGCCTCTGAACTGTGTTACAATGAGGCTCGAAGGCCTATTTATTGTTTGAGACACAATGAAAAAACCTTCACATTCCAAAACCTAACCCTAGGAGATGAAACGCCAAACTGTGGGCCCCGTTTGGGGGTAAGTTGGTACATCAACTTCCCGAGGTCGTAACTTTAGCATATGATCTCCGTTAGACGCGTACAATAGCTCATTAGAAAGATCTATTCGAGCACTATCATTGTTGGAACGGGCAACGTCGGTCCATTCCATGGACCCATGTTGCCCCCGGATTCCCCAAAAAACGTCGTTTAAGGCCTGAAAACGGCTCCGGAATTTCAGGACCTGAAAAACTGCTAAAAATAGTAAGTTGTGCTACAATTAAGGAAACTGAAAATGCTGAGAAAGACAATGGTTGGGGTCCAGGTGGACTTGGCAGGTGGCCACCAATATCCACCTGGATCAAATACTGAATTTTGTCCATCAATAGTTTTAGCTTCTACTGTTCCATTCTCGAATACTCAAATCACTTCATAAGGTCCCATCCAACGTGTATGGAATTTCCCTTTAAAATTTTTAAATCTAGAATCATAAAGGAGCACCCAATCACCTGGTTGGAATTGCTTTTTCTTAATAGACTTGTCATTCCACCTTTTGCATTGTTGCTGAATTAGTATGTTCTACTGAACAACATCCCTACGAAATTCATTTAACTCATTTAATTGGAGAAGACCATGTTGTTGTGCCTCAGAGAGATCTAGTCCTAACTAAACTGCAGTTCTAAAAATTTTGATCTGGAATTCAATTGGTAACAGAACCTGTTTTCCATATACCAGCTCATATGGTGTATGTCCTGTGCTATTTCTCCAAGTGGTTCTGTATGCCCACAAAGCTTCTGGTAATCTTTCAGCCCAGTCTTTCCGATGCATATTTACTGTCTTTGTAAGAATGGACTCGATCACTTTGTTTGTGGATTCCACCTAGCCATTTGCTTGGGGGTGATACAGCATGGATTTCCTGTATCGGATCTTGTATTGCTCCATCACACCCTGTACCAAATTAGAAATAAACTATGGACCATTATTAGAAACAATTTCTCTAGGCACACCAAATCTAGTAAAGATTTCAGTAAAAAGAAAATCAACAACTTTTTCTGTAGCAAAGGAAACAACTTTAGCTTCTACCCATTTTGTAACAAAATCTGTACAAACCAAAATATGCTTTTTACTTAATAACGTTGGATTTATTGGCCCTATAAAATCAATAGCCTATTTTTCAAACGGCTCAATCATAACTTGGGGGCATAAAGGCATTTCATTGGTTTGATTAGGCTGGCCCATTCGTTGACAACTATCACATCGTTTGACATACTATTTGGCATCCTTAAAAAAGGAAGGCCAAAAGTAACTAGCACGCAATACTTTATATGCAGTCCGCTTATCAGTGAAGTGGCCTCCAGAAGGTTCATCATGAGCAGGTTTCAATATGTCAAACACTTCCTCCTCTTTTACACACCTACGGATAATTAGGTCTGGACCAGTGTAAAAGAGATCTCCTTGAATCCAGGAGTATGCATCACTTTTCTGAATAATATTCCGCTTTTCACGAGCGGACAAGTGGGGTGGAGTTTTCCCAGTAACCAAGTAATTAGCAATGTCAGCAAACCACGGAGAATCTGTTGACATAGCAAAAAGATGTTCATCTGGAAAATCATCATTAACAAGAGTTGCTTCACTAGGATTATCTAATCTAGAAAGAAAATCTACTACTACATTAATTTTTCCTGGTCTATCGACAATAGTAATATTAAATTCTTGCAACATTAGTAACCACCTAGTCACTCTACCACTAGTCAATGGTTTGTTCATCAAATATTTAATCACAGAATGATCAGTATGTACAAATACTTCATATCCTGTAATATAGTGCCTAAACTTATTAATTGCAAAAATTACAGCTAAAAACTCTTTCTCTGTAACTGTATAATTTAATTCAGCGGAAGACAAATTCTTACTAATATAATAAATAGCATAGGATTGCTTATTTTCCTCTTTTCCTAAAGCTGCGGCAATAGCCAAATCTGAAGCATCAGAGGAAATGTGAAAAGGCAGGGACCAGTTAGGACCTCTCAAAACTGGTTCATGTACTAACTTTTCCTTCAATGTTTCAAAAGACTGTTGGCAAGCTGTGGTCTAAGAAAATTCACTATCCTTAGCTAGAAGTCGGAAAAGAGGGGCAACTATCTTAGAAAAATTTTCAATGAATCTTCTATAGTAACCAACATGTCCTAAAAAACCTCTTACTTCCCTATGAGTTTTGGGTGCAGGAAGATGCAGAATGATTTCAATCTTTGCTGGATCAACCTGGATACCTTTACCAGAAATCAAATGGCCAAGTACCACTCCCGCTTTGCACATTAATCTACATTTCTTGTCACTCAAGGCGAGATGGGCTTCCTGACAACAAAGAAGAACTTTCTCCATATTTTTGAGAGCTTCCTAAAAAGAATCACCAAACACAGAAAAGTCATCCATATAAATTTCTACAAATTCTAGATCAGCAAAAATCGCCAGGACTGCCTTTTGAAATGTAGCCAGCACATTACATAAACCAAAGGGAACCACTTTATAAGCAAATGTACCCCATGGACATGTAAAAGTAGTTTTATCCTGATCTTCGGGTGTAATCTGTATCTAGTTATAGCCACTGAAGCCATCCAAAAAGGAAAAATATTTCTTTCCTACAAGGGTATCAAGCACCTGGTCAATGAAAGGGAGAGGGAAATAATCTTTGAGAGTGGATTTGTTTAATTCTTGATAATCAATACAAATACGCCATCTTCCATCTTTCTTAGGTACTAGCACTAATGGAGAGACCCACTGACTGTCGGAAATAGGGTAGATAAAACCGGCATCCAAGAGTTTATGTACTTCTTCCTTTACAATATCTCTTAGAGCTGGATTCATTCGCCTTTGGGGTTGTTGGACAGGCCGGGTTCCTTCCTAAATATAGATATGATGTGTACAAGTTTCAGGAGAAATACCCTTCATATCTTCATAGCCGAAAGCAAAGGCACTAAGATGGTTTTGCAACAAATTCACAAGCTGCTCCTGCTGAGATGAGTCCAAATCTAAACTAATATGCAAGGATTTACTAGGGCTAATCTCAACAAGAGGAGTATCAGGCTCAGGAGGACTCAAGGGAGTGGTCAAATGCAGCAGTATAGAAGAATGAGAATCATGATTATCTTGAAAATCTAGGCTGAAAATCTGGCTCAATGGATGAAAATTAAGCATAGTGTCTAGATTATTCACGAAATCTTGAATCTCATATTCTTGTGAAGACCCAGTATAATGATGGATAAGGGAAATGGGCTGAGTCTCCTTATCACTCCTTTGATCCAACCATAAAGTATCTCTAAGGTCCTGAATGGATCTAGCAGGGGGGTTTAAGGTAACTTTCTTCCTAGAATTTCCATGCGAAATATACATATCACCGAAATGACATCCAATATATGCATCGGCTGTAGCAAGCCATGGTCGACCCAAGATCAAGGGATGTCCTCCTACTGGGTTCTTTGGCTAAAGCACAATGAAACCAGCAGGATATTCCCAAGAATCTAATGAGATGATCACATCATCCAATACTCATTCTGGCTTAATTTTAGATCTATCTGCTAATTCAAGCACAGTGGGAATAGGGCGAAGATGAGATAATCGAAGTTGATCCATGGTTTGCTTAGTCATGACACTAATGGTTGCCCCCATGTCTATAAGAACATTAGAGACAAGGACAAGGACATTACCAATCTGAACTGAGACAACAGAGTTTCCGAGATCAGTATATTTTTCCATAGACACACATCCCGTCATCAACTCTGCTGCCCTACCAACAAATTGAATGGTTTGGGGTTCCAATCTCTTCCTCCCGGGTTTCTTGAGATAAAGTTCCTTAATAATATTGGTACAAATGGGCATCTCTTTGAAGGCTTGAAGCAAAGGTATCTTAATGAAAAGATTCTGAAGCTCTGATGCCAAGCTAGTCTCAGAAATAGGCTCACTTCTTTCCATTACTAGCCTCTCTGGGAAGGGAGGCTGGTTGGAAGAAGATGGCAAGGATTTAGAGGGTAAGGGCTGTTTAGTGAAAACTTTCAGAGAATGGTTAGGAGTTTCCTCTTCTCCTTTCTCTTCAATAATCACTATAGGTTGCTTCTGATTTTTTGATGTTACAGTCCTTCCCAATCTTAATTGAATATCATGAACCCCAACTGGAATAGACTGGTACTCGAATGGTAAAGGTGGGTTTGTTACATAGATCATTTGCACTACTTTATTATTGTTAGGATTGGGCATAGGTTGAGTAGGCAACTGAGCAGGTCGAAAAGGTGGAGGTAAAGGCAACGATAAGGTAGATTGACTCAGAAGTTGAGGCATTGAATAAGGTGTATGCGTAGATGGATATGACTGCATAGGTGGATCGTAGGAATATGGAGAATGAGTTGGCCCTCTCCAACCTTGTTGCCATGGTTGAGAAGGTTTCCCATGCTAATATTGATTCCAATACTACCACTGCTGATTAGTGTTAGGATAAGAATATGCATGTGAATTATAACCAAAAAAGTGTGGAGAAAATTTTGGAGCCATACTTGCACCTACCTGAGGCCAATTCCTTCTTGCTCCCATAGCATACAAGTATTCAGCTTTAGGCTATCCCCCTGTAAATATAGCTTTAAGTCCTGGTATAGAGGGACATTTTTCTGTGACATGGTCTTCTGCACAAATAGCACACTTATTAGTTTCTTTCAAATTAAGAGGACACTCTTTAGGAGGATGCTTGTCTCTACATTTAGGACAGAAAAAACATAATGACTCTTGTTCCTTCATGAGTTTTTGTTGAAATTTTAAAAAGTCCAACTATTTGGTAACAATATTCATTATATCAATTTTCATGTTTTCCATTTTATTTTTTAGTCCAATAATCATAGCATCAGTAGATTCAGTTTTTCTATTTCTATTTCGAGTTCCTCTACCGGATCCATACTGATTTCTTGTCCTAACATATTTAAATTATTTCTAGCATTATCAGTAAGTCCTCTTAAGAACAATGTTCTAATAGTACTGGGATCAAGCTTAAGTTTTGACCTTTGTAAAATATACAAAAACCTTTCTAGGTAATCTTCAAGAGTTTCATCATCATCCTGTATGATTGTAAAAATCTCATCCTGCATGTCCCGAGTTTTGCAATATTCTTGATATTTAGACAAAAACACTCTCTGCATCTGATCCCAATAGGTTATAGTGTTTCCTCCTAACCCCATAAACCAGCGTAGAGCTAAGTCCTTGAGAGTAACAGGAAATAATCTTAACTTTTGAGCGTCAGTTGAATAATCATAACTTCTACACAGAATATCAACCTCGAATAGAAAAGAGTTAGGATCTTCATGAACTTTACCATGGAAATGAGGGAGAGCTGATGGTGGAATATTCTTCATTTGCGCCATAGTATCAAGGTCCACAATTGCAAACACAAAAGTGGATTGTTCTCCACTTACCTGGTTTTCACCAGTCCCTTCCACATGATCTTCATGGTCCGCCATTGTTTCCCTTTTGCTCCCAACAGGCAGAACCACACACGAGCTGTTGTCACCAGAATCCAGGTGGATTGTTCCTGCGTGATGGGTTTGAATTGGATTGGGCTTCCTGCTTACAGCAGGAGACCCAATATGATAATTGTTTTCAAAATTCTTTCGGCCCTTAGTGGGCTTCGAAACCTTACCTTTTCTAGGCATTCATTTCAAAAAAGAAAGAAAAATAACAAACAACTTTCTAATAAAAAATGCTGTCAGAAATCAATTAACACCAGTAAAATTACTTCAAATAAGCTTTTCCAAAGAATATTTCAAAAATCAAGGAAAAATGACCTCTATTGTATAATCAGAAAATTCTTACCAAATCAAATCGCTTCCCCGGCAACAGCGCCAAAATGTTGGGTGCAGGAATTACACTTAAGCAAACTCCTCAACACTTAATTTGTCAACCCGGGGGATCCGTAAACTTAGAGACAAAGCACAAGCAATGCCAGAGATGGTATGAATCTTCCTAATATAAATCCCTGCTTTATTTAAAGGAAATATTGTGGAATCAAATTAAAAAGAGAAAAAGGCAACTTGAACCATCAAAATAATCTAAGATTGGAACAAGGAAGAATGCATTTGCAAGAGGGAAATAAAGATAAAGGGAAATCACTCTAGCTAATTATTGTTTAACTACTAAGTGTGTTTTTTCTTTAGCAGAGACACTTAGAAGTCTCATCAGATGGGCCCTTAAACCTGCTCCTTTAGAGATTTCCTGCTTGCACTAATCTATCTTTTACTATTGCAGTCTGCTTGCACTAGTGCAGGAACAGATATTTATGCAGAAGGTATAAATGGTGTCTTTACTAAAGGCTTTTTACTTCCTGCAAGGGCTTGAACTTTTCTAGGTTCAAAGCACTCAGATCTCGTGGCAAGAAACTAGTCCTTGCATCAGATCAGAGCTTCCTGCACTTAGCATTTAATTCTTAAAATGAGTTCTTAATTATTGCAAGTGCTATTATACTATTAAATCAAATTGCACACATAAAAAGTGAATGTTTCTGATCTTAACAGAGTGCAGGAATAAATAAACAATCAATATACATTCATCCTATCATGAGCATTTAATGAAAGAAAGAAGATTGCGGGAAGTAGACTAAGAAGGCTTGCTGCATCACACCAATGTGCACTGGTGCAGGTTCATTTCTCTTGCTTGGACCAGGCGGGGAAAACCAATCAAACAGAATTGCAGAAAATGAGATATCACACCAACGTGCACTGGTGCAGGGTTATTTCTCCTGCTTGGACCAGGCGGAGGAAAACCAATCTGAAATCAAGTGCATGAAAGGAAATTTATCTACTTCACACAATGGATCCGCTTTCACTCAGACAAGAATGCATGTGCTTAAAATTAAATCACACTTGAACGGATAGTTTTAGTTGCCATTTCCATTGAAGGAAAAGATTTACTTGATATCCTTATCACCTCAGATTCAAAGGAAAATGTGACCGCAGGGTAGTACTATTGTTACTAAGAATACATCTACCTCTACTTAAAGGTGACAACACTCGCACTATGGCACATCCCCAAAATGTCAAGGTAATTTACTCGAACATCATGTACTTCGTGAATGATGCAATCGACTGTTATTTTAAATTTTCCTTAGTATCACAAATTTTTGAATGTAATATGCCTCTATGCTGAATAAACAAACATATGGAATTTAAAAGTTTTGTTCTATGACTATATGTGACTAACTAACTCCCTTTTTAAATGCTTAGTGTCCAAGTCCAATTAATTAGAAACCAATAACAAAATCAAAATGAAAGTGTCATTAATCCTTTAAAAACAGGTAAAACAAGGACGTTCTCCATATTTACCTAGTCCAAAAATAAAATCTACATTTCCATATTAAATCACTTTGAGAAGAGTGAAATGCATTTAATAATCTCTAAAATGAAACTTAGGTTTTCACTTCCTCTTCAACATAGTCTATTTCCCTCCTCAATATTTGCAAAATTTCAAGTTCTCAATAAGGTGACTAAAATGGACAAGTTGGAATCCTAGTGAAATGGGAAGGCGAATATGCTGTGTATCTTTCTACTGGTAAAAACATTAAATTTTTTCAAGGAGCTTGAGAAGAAGAGAATCTACATTATAATGATATTTGGTATCACCTATTTATAATAGCTTGTAACAGTATGCTTTTAGAAAAGGTTTTCAAAAGTCGATTTCATACACTAGATGTTGGGAAATATAAATGAAAAATTAAAACGTAGAGAGTAAAATATTATCATGATTTCGGGAAAGCCTATTCTAATAAATCTCCTTACAAATCCCTTCAAGACTAGTATTTCATATCACAGTTGTATATAGTTGAGAACCTTTTCTTCCTTGGATACATTTATGCATGTAAAGGAATTAAATTATGTGGCTTTTCCATTGAAATTCAATTTCCCACTTTAATAATCCTTATGTTACGTCACTAAATTGGCTTGGCATTATTGAGACATGTTCATGTTCAAATAAAGTGTGAAGTAGAATTTCTGAGAATCAAGACTTTCAAATTTTTTTCAAGACTTTGTTCTATGAAAACCAGGGATAGGCCTCTATGTTGAATGAACTAACATACGAAAAACAAAGGTAAGAGTGGAGCGGAAATATTTTCATGATTCAATATAATGCATGAACTGGATTAATTCATTAAGAATAGAATTAATCCTAAACAAAATCTTCTAGTTTCAGAATTCTATGTAATGTTGGATTTTGCTTAATTCATTAACGATGTGTTATGAGATAGAAGAAGAAAGAAACATAATAGTTTGTCATGGCCACGGGGATTTAAAAATTGTGTTTTTGATATGGATACTAACATTTGCAATGGCATGAATTTCGGGTGAATCTAGTGGATATCAATGGATTTTTAGAAACAAAAAAATCGTTGGGTGTTCACTAGCTTTTTTATTTATTTAGTGAATCTAGTGGATATCATTGGCTTCTTAGAAACAAAAAAATTACTCTTTTTTCGCTAGCCTTTTTTTTATCTATTTACATTTTTTTCAACGTTGTAATCGAAATACCTACTTAAGTTGGTTCCATCTAATGGAATATATAAAAGAGAAATAACGATAGTAAACTTGTATCAAACTTGAATCTAAGTTTTTTCTTCATTGACTAATACAAGCGTGTGACTTTGTCGACTTTTAGATAAATTATTTTGAATTTTCTTGTTCCTAAAGAAGTTTTTTTTCACATTTATATAATACATTTCGGATCTCAACAGTAACATTAACCTTAGGCAGTTTGATATATTTAACTCATAACAACCCATATCTTTTTTGCAGTCAGTATGGTTTCTCGATTCATGCAACAACCCCATGAAATTCATTGGCAGACAGCCAAGAGAATTTTGCGATATTTACAGGAGATATTGTATTATGGTGTATTTTATTTGAGCAGTGCTACAGTTTTACTCTCTGGTTCTACAAATTCTGATTGGGGAGGTGACAGTTACGATCGACAATCAACTGTTGGTTACATATTTCAACCTGGTTCAGGTCCGATCTCTTGGTCCAACAAGAAGGTGAAGTCTCTTTCTTTATCTTCATGTGAAGTAGAGTATAGAGCAGCCAAAGAAACATCTAAAGAGGTCGTTTGGTTACTACATGTTCCTACCGAGCTTGGTCTGGTTCTAAAGTCATCCACTGTGTTGAAATGTGACAATAAGGGTGCAATTCAAATTTCTTATAATCTGGTATATCACTCCAAGACTAAGCATCTCGACCTTGATGCTCATTATATTTGAGGTCTTGTCATTGATGGTATTCTTTCTCTGAGTATTGTCTTGACATGTTTAAGGTAGGAAATTTTGGTTCTTCTATCCACATTTTAACATAATTATGTTATTGAAGGATAACTTTTTAATCAAGCCTTTATGGGTGAAATACTAATTTATTATGATAATATCATTCTTGAAGAGAAAATTTCTAAACATAATGTTTCTTGACGGGAAGTCCAAGGACCCAAAATCTTAAAAAAAATTGTATGACGGGTAAAGAGATATTCAAATTCCAACCCTCCCTATACCTATGCTCTCCTACAAGTTGTGAACAATATCCATATACCTGACATCCTGTTGACCTGCTGCAAGATCCTATCATGTATATCTGTCCCATAGGAGCTCATGGCTGCTAAGTGATTACCTATACCCACATGCTAAGAGCATCTGCCACTCTGTTCTCTTTATTTTTGATATAGCAGATCTCGAAATCACACTCACCGATCATAGCGGACCATTGAGCCAGCCTACCATTCAAATGTAGTTGGTCAAATAGGTATCACAAACCACTATGATCACTCATCAATGTAAACATCCTACCCAGAAGATAATGTCTCCACATCTTTAGTGCATGTATAATTGTTGCTAACTCAAGATCATACGTGGGATAGTTCTTCTCGTGCTCATTTGGCTTCTGTGACTCATAGCATACCACATGTCCATCCTGCATAAGGACTCCACCAAGTCTATTCTTACAATAATCTGCCCATATTACAAAATCTTTGTCTGGATCTGCAATATTTAGCACTGGTGCATGTGTCAACAATTGCTTGAGCTGCTCAAAACTAGCCTCACACTCCTCTATCCATTCCAACTTCTTACCTTTCCTTTGCAATGATGTTATAGGATAAGAGATATGTGAGATGTTCCTGATGAACTTTCAGTAATAGCCTGCCAAACCCATGAAATATCTCATCTCATCCACATTCTTAGGCGCTACCCACTCCATGTGATCCGAATTGGATCCATAAAGAATGATTAACAGAGCCATTGTTGTACTAGGTTGGGACAGACTTCAAAGAATTTAAACAGCGATAAAAAACACCCTGAACCAGTGGCAATGGCAGCCAGCATGGAACGACGAGGACCCTGGTCAAAGCGCGCTGACCAAGGCCCATGGAGACTGCGCGGGAGGTCGGATTAGCCCCTGGGAGCCCCGGAACGGGAAACAGAGGTGGATTATGATGCGCGATTAGCACTAATCGCGCATCGCTAGGTGAAAAGGGCCGAAATGGAGAAGCCCCGAGCACCCGGACGTGTGGGGAGCCGGAGAACCACGGGCGAAAAGCGTAAAAGTGCTAAAGGACAAGGCGGGACCCGCACTCTGAAAAACCAACGATATTGATCGGGGTGCCCTCAAATGGTAAGCAGTTTTAGAGAAATTGGAGCGATCCCACCCAACGATCGATGTGTGGCAAGCAAAGGAGAGAAGAAACCACCATTGATCGCTCCAGATCTAATGGCTGAGATCGCACCCGATGGAGAAGACGGAATCGACGAGGGATTAAGCCGCGATATGAAAGAATTTGAAGTCCGAATTGACTGCCACGGTGGCAAATGACTCATCCCATAACGTAACTGAAGGAACGAACCGACGAGGCAAGCTAGAACAATTAGCAGGAGGACAAGTGGCCATCCTTATGAGTCTGATGATGACACCGAGAATAGGGAACTCCAAGCGCAGTTGCAAGCATGCGAATCAATGGAGGTGGAAGAGGAGCCGAACCTCCATGAGCCCGAATGGCTTTAAAGCCATGAACAGAGAACAGAGAGGACACGTAGAGTCAGGAACTCGGAGAGGAACACCGAAGGCAGAAGACAGAAAAGAGAAGAATCAGTGAAACAAAAAGCAGGAAGAAGGTAGAGGGACGAGCTGACCAAGGGCAGTGTCGAGCACCAGAGAGCTTGAAGAGATCCAAGCCATCCCTGAGGGGATCTGTCAAACCAAAGAGGTCAAAGAGCTGGTAGAGAAGAGAGTTTGTGTACTCCAGTGGTTTTGGGGGATCCAAGATGTTAGTATTGACAACAAACAAAATAATGTTTTATGTAATTTGTTATTAAGTGGTTGCATACTGAATAACCGGTTAGTCGGTTACGGTTATGTAACGAATAGATATGTATGTAATGAATAGGTAGGTATGTGATATAAAACAATGTATACACATGAATAATAGCAGCGCGGAGAATCATCTGTTCAATCCAAAAAATTCAGTTCATTTATATCTTGGCGTATCTTGACTTAACAAGGGTTCTGTTTTCTTTCATCTGCTGTCTCTGTTTTCTGTTAACCGATTTCTTTCATCTGCTGTCTCTGTTTACAACAAATGGTATCAGAGCCTGCGTGACTGGCTGTGTGAAGGCGTTGTGCGAAGGCAAGAGCCGTGAGTCCAGAAGTGAAGGCGTTGAAGGAAAAAAGGTTGTGCGAAGGTGTGAGAGGCGTTGTGCGAAGGCGTGAGAGGCGTTGTGCGAAGGCGTGAGTCCAAGACTGGCTGTGCTTTGAAGTTATCTTCTTGCTGGCCTAAAGAGCCGTGAGTCCAGAAGTGCTGAACTTCTGTGCGATGAAGTGAGCATAAACCCTGAAGCTGTGAGTGAAAGCTGTGTCCAGAAATCCGTGGAGTGCTGTGCGTTTTCTGTGCGTGTTTAGAGCCCGCGTAGTGGAGTTGCTATGCGTTGCAGTTCAACAAGGAATGCAGAGCCAGATTGCTGCGTGGCTGTGTGAAGCCGTTGCAGTTGAGCAAGGAACACAGATCCAGATTGCTGCATATTACGTTGCATTTCAGCAAGGAACACAGAGCCAGAATTGAATGATTGATCTGCCTGAGGCATTTTTTCATTGCTTCGTGAAGGAGCCGAAGTTGCTGTTAAAAATCCGGGTATTTTTTTAAGAAATTTTTGTCTCATAAAATTTTAAAAGTTGTTTTGCCTCATAAATGTTTTCCAGAAAGCAGTGAGGCAGAATTTTTTTTTTTCGCTGTGAAAGTGAAGTTCTTTAAATTGAGAATAAAGGAAAAAGAAGACAGATTTATTTTTTTGGAAAAAGGAAAAAAAAATTCAGGGTTTTTCTATTTGGAGAAATAAGGAGATTTTTTTAAAAGGAATATAAAACCCTAGAAAGTTTGAAACCCTAGGAAAGAAAACATGGCCAAGATGTCGAATGCGAAATTCGAGGTGGAGAAATTCACCGGAAAGAGCAATTTTGCTCTTTGGAAACTGAAGGTTAAGGATCTGCTTGTGCAACAAGGGTTGCACAAGGCATTGGATGGGGCGACTAAAA
>APFE030113754.1:4809-14838 GCA_000404065.3 Pinus taeda | reverse complement strand
GTATATGTCTCATGTACCGTATGCAAATGCGGTAGGCAACTTAATGTATGCGATGGTATCTACAAGACCTGACATTTCCCATGCAGTTGGAGTTGTCAGCAGGTTCATGGCAAATCCAGGTAAAAAACATTGGCAAGCAGTGAAATGGGTGCTTCGATATCTAAGAGGCACAAGTGACCGTTGCATCGTCTTTAATGGTAGTGAAGGATCAGTCTACGGATATGTAGATGCTGACTATGCCGGTGATTTGGACAAAAGAAGATCTACTACAGGTTATGTCTTTACTCTTGCAGGTGGAGCGATTAGTTGGATGTCAAATCTTCAAGAAACAGTTGCGTTGTCCACTACAGAAGCCGAATATATAGCTGCCTCAGATGCCAGTAAAGAAGCAATCTGGTTAAAGGGTTTGCTAGATGAAATTGGAAGAAAGCAGGAGAAAGTGGATGTACTTTATGACAGTCAAAGTGCTATTCATTTGGCTACAAATCCTGCCTATCACAGCAGAACCAAGCACATTGATGTAAGGTATCATTTTCTGAGACATGTGATCGATGGCGGAAAAGTAGCTCTTAAAAAGGTCCATACACGAGAGAATTGTGCAGACATATTCATAAAGCGAGTAACAGTAGAGAAGTTGCAGTGGTGTTTAGCTTCTCTTGGCTTGCAGAAAAGATGATGAATGGGCATGGGCAAGAGATTAGGATATTGTTGTCAAAGTGGAGTTTGTTAGTATTGACAACAAACAAAATAATGTTTTATGTAATTTGTTATTAAGTGGTTGCATACTGAATAACCGGTTAGTCGGTTACGGTTATGTAACGAATAGATAGGTATGTAATGAATAGGTAGGTATGTAATATAAAACAATGTATACACATGAATAATAGCAGCGCGGAGAATTATCTGTTCAATCCAAAAAATTCAGTTCATTTATATCTTGGCATATCTTGACTTAACAAGGGTTCTGTTTTCTTTCATCTGATGTCTCTGTTTTCTGTTAACCAATTTCTTTCATCTGTTGTCTCTGTTTACAACACAAGAACCACCCTGCGAAGCCAGTCTGTTTCAGGAGACTCATATTGAGCTCCTTCATTGTAATTCTCTGCTTCAAGACACAATAAAAGAAGGCCACCACTAAAATTTGGACTGGAGATGTAGCCCTGGAGGATAGGGTGAACTCCTTATTAATTCCTTGTGTTCTTGTATTTGCTTACTGTATTTCTCTGCTATTTTCCCTTTCAAGTGTCTGTGTATTTACAATCTGATTGATCCGTTGCTTAAATAACATAGACACACACCAACACATGAGTCTGTATTACCTCTAATTAATAATTCTTAACTGGGGTCACTCATTGGAGGATTTTCAGATCACCATGATGATTCTTTTCTTCTCTGGATCTACTGCAATGCCCTCCTTGGAGAAAACATGCCCCAAGTAGCATACCTTAGTCTGAAAGAAACTACACTTGTTGATCTTAGCATACAATTGATGTTCTTTCAACAATCTCAACACTGCTGCTAAATGTTTGGCATGCTCTACCTTATTTTTAGAATATACCAGTATATCATCAATGAACACAATAACAAACTTATCCAAGTATGGATGCAAGACACACTTCATTAAACACATAAATGTAACTGGAGCATTAGTTAAGCCAAATGGAGCTACAACAAACTCATAATGCCCATACCTGGTCGAAAATGAAGGCTTTTAAACGTACTCTTCTTTGATGTGTACCTAATGATATCTAGATCTCAGATCAATCTTCAAGAACACTGCTACTCCCTTCAGTTGATCGAACACGTCATCAATCCTCGGCAACAGATACATGTTCTTGATGGTCACCATGTTTAACTGCTTCTAGTCAATGCACAATCTAAGTGTTCCATCTTTCTTCTTTACGAATAACAGTGGTGCGCCCCAAGGTGATACACTTGGCCTAATGTATCCCTTGTCCAACATTACCTCCAATTGCAACTTTAACTCAACTAAATCCGGTGTGCTCATCCTGTAAGGTGATTTTGATGCTGGAGTTTTCCCTCACACTAACTCAATAGAAGCATTTACCTCCCTGTAAGGTGGCAACTCTGTAATGTCCTATGGAAATACATCCTTAAATTCTGTAAAACTAGGTACCTTCTCCACACATCTGCATCCTCAACTTCCTTACCTTTATCACTAGAAATGTGCATTGAAAATAACTTACACCCTTTCCTATAACTGAGCTTTGCTTGCATAGCGGTGACCATCCTAACTAATGTGGCTTTCTTCTTTCCCTGTAAGAATCTTGGTTCCCCATTATCATCCACACACTCAATGGATTTGTCATAATAGTCTACCTTGGTTCTATGTAGATACAACCAATCCATGCCAGAAAACATTGTATGATCCCAACAGTAATACATTCAAATGTGTTGCGGTCGGTATACCATTCACATCAATTTCACAAGATCTTACCCAATGATGAACTCGCTTCTTTGTACCTATAGCCAACTACACTAACCAAGACACTGCATGCAATTCCTTACTCAAACCACACTTATCCACCAATTTGGGACTAACATATCTACAATTAGATCTAGGGTCAAGAAAAATAGAAATAACTTGATCACAAAGCTTACCGTCCATCTCAATGATAGATGCTTGATGCTCGTCAGATTTGTGTCCCTGTCCTCTATATGATGCATTGAACCTCTTAGGTGGTGCAACATCCTCCTTGTTACCCGAATCCTATGGTCTTACTCGCTTTTTGACCCATTTTCCTTTGTTCTTTGCATTACCTTTCCAATCTAGCTTCGTCTTAGTTTTGTGCTTCGATTGTTGATAGAAATACTTCAGCTTTCAAATTGCCTCCTCCAATGATCTAGGCCCATCGAACTCAATCCTATCTTTGAATGCAAACGGTAATCCACTAACGAATCTTTGAATCTTGGCCTTCTCTTCCATGAGATAAGTTACATATCTCAGTAACTCCAAGAACCTGCTAGTGTACTCATCATCTATCATAGATACCATCTTTAGCTCATAAAATTCCTTTGTCTAGTCATCAAAGTATCTTTCTGACAAATATTTCTTCTTGAATAACCGCTCAAACTCACTCCAAGTTAAATCCTACTCATGAATACATTTGACATTCTTCACATATTCCCACCAAATTTCTAATTTACCTTTGAGACTGAATGTAGACACTATAGATTTCATGTTCTTTGAATGTCATGAAACCTAAATTGTTTCCTCATGCCAAGAAACCATGCCTCTCCATCATGTAGTTTCTTCATCTCTCAGTCAAATGTTATTGGCTTTGCTTTCTTAAATTCATTTGGAAAGCATCCCCTATCACTCCTCCTGTAAGGATGATGACGATGACAATCATGACTTCTATCTGAATGAGAACTAGAATCATACCTATGTCTATCCCCTCTCTTGTCTGGAGTGACCAACAATCTACCATATCTAACTGTGTCATCTCTATCTGACATGTGACCACCATGTGACTGACTACCATATACCACATTACTTCTATCCTCCTGCTCATATCTGATCCAACGTGGTCCCTATCGTTGCAAATATGACAGACTCTGAAGTATTACTGCATTTACCTATGCTTGTTTCTCCTATGCCTGCATGATTCTGTCATTATCTTCCTTACAACTCCTTATTTCTTCCTTTAAGCTTCTTAATGTAACTTCCAAATCGGAAGAGTTCCCAACACCATACTTGTCTTCTTATTCATAGGGAGAGTCTTTGTAGTTAACCATCTCACTAGCCATTTGATATTTGTTCCTGCAAGGCATATCATGTTAGCTAAACCAAATCACAATAAATCAACGTACCTTACTATAGCTCGGGGAGGATACCTTGTTTGCAATATGTTGTAGCAGCTACAACCACCCTCCAAAATTTTGCCTTAGCTTTATTTTGGAGCCTCCCTACCAACCTTCATAGCAGCATGTCTTGCTTCATCAAGTACACAAGCTTCAGTGGTTTTCTTGCAGAAAGGTAGCCTCTCTATCAAAGCTTGATGCATTCCCCTCACAGGCTTTTTCTCCGGACTTGGTCCAGCTGTAGGCTGAGAAGCTGCTTCAAGAAATTGTGCAATTATGAAGGGCGACCAACGTTCCCTCTAGAAATTGTGCAATTCAGTCTGGCAGCCTGTTGGGCTCTAGAATTGTGCAATTCTTCCAGTCAAGATTCATCCAGAAAATTGTGCAATTCCTCCTAGCAGGGATGCTCAACCCAGGAATTGTGCAATCTTGGGCAGCAATCAGCTACTCTGCCTAGAAATTGCGCAAATATCCTGGGCAGTCAGCCCAACTCCCTTCCAGAAATGTGCATTTTCTCCCAGCAGTTGAGCAGTCTCTTGCATGTGCATTTGGGTTGACCAATTCCACTCGAGATCAAGGAAACTTGACTTGCATGCATGACTCGCTTTTTCCTGGAATAGCAAAAGGCAACATGCAAAAAGCATCCCTAGATTTTAGGGAGCTATTTTTAGCAGCTAGAGGTTACATGCAAAGATCGTTTTAGAATCTTTCCTCCAAGTTTTTCTTTTTCCTAGATTTGTGGCATGCACGTCATGAGCTTCAAACTTATTTATTCGATGCTTGAGAGCTCATTTCTTCACATCAAACTTGGAGCTTTGACATCCCACAGCACATCCAGGACTCTTCGACACATCCAGCTTAGTTATTCACATGTAAGTGGTCTCAACTTGTCTTTTACATTGTTTCTATTGCTTTTTGTGTTTTCTCTTGTATGAGTGTTGTTTGCTTGATTTATTTGAACGCTTGTTGTCGTTTACATGCATACTAGCTTTTACTAGCATAGTTTCAGTTTTCGTTCCTATCTCATGGTTGTCACATGCATGAAATTGTTTTGCACAAACAATCATTGATTTGACGACTCGCTTCACCCACATGCATGTTGTTCCATTTTTTGAATCTTTCATTCACTGCTTGCATGCACGATCATTTGCTTATGCTTACACTCAGTATCGCCATGCATTCACTTTCATAATTGCTTTCACTTGCTCGTCGACGGGTTTGGGCAACCTTGGGCCGGACTCTGGCTCACCAAGACAACATTGTGCAATCCTAAGAGGGAAGGCTCTATCTTCCCCTCAGGATATGCACATTTCAATCAAGTAGTTTTTCCCTAGGCCTGCTTTGCGCAATTCTGAGGGACAGTGACTGCTAGCCCAGAAAATTGCACAATGCAGTCACTGAGCTTACAGCCATTGCCAGCTGAGATTGTGCATTGCGCAATTCCATCAGTCAACATTCAGCCTGGATTGTGCATTATGCAATTCCAGCAGCCAGGCATGCCTCCCAGACAACCCAGAATTCCCTAGGTATGTGTTATGTCATTCCTCCAATTTTCTTTGGTTTTCGCTGACAGATTTCTTTCCATGCATGTTTCTTTGTCTCCAGATCTAGTAGGCATTCGTCTTCCTCTTAACTGTTTAGGATCAATGGCCTCCAAGAGAGAAGGATCAAAGAACATGATGGAAGTGCAACTAGAGGAGCGGTTGAGTGAGTGTCCGCAATTCTACCGATCTATGAAGATACCAAGCTGATTCCAGACAAGGACATCAAGCTGAAATGGCAAGCGATGCATTTAAAAGCACATTTGGGGAATACCTCGAAGACCGCCAGGTATACCTGAACATCCACAAGTCCGTCTTGTACCAGATTGCATGCAGATACCCCGTGTTCCCATGCGCGGACATGATGCACTCAATCGTCTCACACAATGATACCAAGATGATGACCTTGAGCAGTGTCAGCGGGACAAAGATTGCAACCTTCATGGTAGCTGATTATGATGAGATGTATTAGATGTCAGAGCCCGTGAATATCATGGAGACTCGCTTTAGATTACCCAGCAACAATGCAACAAGATATTGCGGAAGGCTTCTCTTGTTCACAGACTCTTTAATAGGAAGATTCAACACTTTGAAGAAATACATGGCCCAAATTCTATCGACAACTACATTCATATTTGTTGATAACAAGTTTTGCTTCCCCCAACAATGGTCATTTTCATCCTGTTGCGTAGCACTCATGACTTTGTTTAAGCTTAAGTGGATTGCAGATTCCTAGAATATTCTAGGATCTAATAAGAATTCATTTATCTAACCTCACCCATGTTCATAGGACCTTAGAATTTACTGGAAATCCATAATTGAGTTAAGGATGCTCGACTTTGATAGACTCTGGAAATCCACAATCGAGTTTAGTATGCCCCACTTTGATAGACTCCGAAAAAATCTTCCTATAGAAATATAGAACAACAAAAAAAATAGCTATCTTTGGCCCACAAGCAATTTTCCTTTGTTCACATTCTTTGAAACGTTGTCACCTTAACCCTCCAAAAATTGTAAAACTAGTAGATGGGATCAATATTGCTTTCAAGTGCTAACTCCAATTCAGTTCTAAGTGTTGTGATGTCATTTTTATGATCAACCCTAAATTTTAGAGATGCCCTGTGTCCATTTGATCACATCTTTCATCGACCATGTGGGTGGAGGTCTTCTACTCTTCTAACCAAGCAAGGTCTCCTTTTTATCCAACTATCCTTTGCACATAGTATAGACTCCTCCCCGTTGGTTTCTGCATTGATTGAAGATTCCTCTGGTTGGTTATGAATTCATCGGGATCTTCACACATTGACATACACCGTTGGATTTGATACCACTTGTTATTCAAATTTAAAATTAGAATTTTGACAATAAGATGGCACACAAAATTATATACAAAAATAGTCGATTTACGTGGAAAAACCCTTGTAACTCTTCAAAGAAACATCCACGAGCAAGGCAATTACATTTTATTATTCTCGTGGAGAATTATTAAATTGAGGATTACCACCATAAATCCTCCTCATCTCTGAAAACATACATAAAATACTCTGGGTTGCAATATTTTTTATAATTATATTTCATTTGTAAAACTATGAATAATTGTAACAACATTTACTTAAATAAACATAAAATTTACATTTACTAGTTATAGTCATATTTTTCAAAAAATTAAATTTATTTCTAACATATAATCTAGAAACAAAAATTTAAAAAGAAAAAATAAAATATCTATATAGATATATTCGGAGTTTTCTTAGAGCTACTTTTTAGACTTTCAGGTGTCGGGATCTGGCAGAAACATTTGAGGTGAAATCTTGACTTATGTTATTTAAACTTGTGTTTTGACTGTACATATGGATTCAACACCCTCAAAACCCCTAGGGCACTTCAATTGTGCAGGGGTTACCCATCAAGCTTGTCATTTCAATAAATTCCTGCCATATTTTAGAGAAATTAGACTGGAAAAACCCACCGAAAAAGCTTCCTCTTAGAAAAACTGTAAAGAGAAGAAATGAATTGAATTAACCAGCAGCTCACAAGTGAGCAAGCTGCACCTGGAGACTGGACAAACTAGAGCGTACACTCTCTATTCAATTAACCAAAGATGATTCAATAAATACATCACGAAAGAATAGGGAGGTGAGAATAAACACCTACAACCTAGGAACTAATCCTAGTTTTAGGAGTATGTTACAACCATATAACCATTTCTCAATTAATACAATATAATATTATTTATTTTCAATTCCCCCCCTTAATGGAGAAAGGATTATCCCGAAGTCCTAATATCCCCCTAAACAATTCAAACTTCACTTTCCCAAGAGGCTTTGTAAAAATATCAGCCACATTGTCACATGTTTTACAATATTCAATAAACATTTCTTTTAATTGGACCTTTTCTCTAACAAAGTGAAACTGAGTATCTATGTGTTTCGTTTTCTTATTAAACACTCAGTTGTTTGCCAGCTTAATGGAACTTTGGTTGTTGCATTTGATGAGGGTCGCTTCTTTCTTCTCTTCTCCTACATCATGGAGAAGCCTCCTCAACCAGATAGCTTCACATGTCGCTGCGCATAGTGCTTAGTACTCGGCTCCAGCTGATGATAAAGACACAGTGCTTTGCTTTATACTGCTTCATGCTATGACCCCAAATCCTATAATGAATGCATAACTTGTGATAGATTGTCAATCATCCAGGTTACCTACCCAATTAGAGTCTGAAAAATGTCAGTACATGTTTTGATACTACTCAATGAATTTCAAGAGGTTTAGACATAAACTGGCTCAACACAATAACAAAGTATGCTAAGCCTGGTCTAGTTGTAGTTAGATATATCAGACTATCAACTAGTTGCCGATACAAAGTAGCATCCACCTCCTTAGAGCCATTGTCACTACAAAAATTCAGATTCTGCTACAAAGGTACTGATGTTGTCTTACACTGTTCCATTTTGAACTTTTTGAGCAGCCCTTTGACATACTTCCCTTGAGTAAGGAAAGTCTTCCCAGAGTCTCTCCACACTTCCAGACCTAGACATTAGTGTAAAGTTTCGAGGTCTTTCATTTCAAAAACTTGTGACATCTGCAATTTGATTTCTTTGATTAATGGATCTTTATTACCTATTATAATCATGTCATCCACATACAAGGAAATCAAAATTATCTTCCCCTCTTCATCATACATGGTGTTATCCTCTACAATATCCCAAGTTGAGGAGGAGATCAAAAGAGGTAACCTCAAACCACTTGTAGTTCAGCAGCTAGCCCTGCTAAACCAGAGAGGGATCTCTCTAAGGATTTCACAGTCAATGAATGGAAGAGAAATGGATTTTAGGCTAGATATAATAGTTCTAGATGAGTTTTTGAAAATTTAGGATTTTTGGGTTGTTGGACCAGGTGTTGGGTCGGTAAATCCCCTCTGCGGACAGAGGCGATCCCACTAGCCCGACAGGGGTCTAGCAACAATCATACACGCTGCATGCAAGTTCCTAATTGCATAATTTAAAGGTTGATCAGAGAGACCTACCTGGAATCCAACGCTATTTGTCTTGGAAGAAACGTCACTCCTGTCCTTTAGCTTTGGTCGGTCACTATCCTTACGTTCCACGCATGGACACCTGCACAAACAAAGAACAATCCAACACAAGCGTAAAATCCAATATCATGCAATTATATATCAGTCAAGCAGGATATAACTCATATATCATCAGAAGAATATGTGAGTGGAACCATAATGACAGTCGTTCATTATTCAATAAAAGAAGAGAAGAATTACAACCAAATAGGCTTGACGTTGAAATCTCCTCCAACTGGGTCAACAGCTAAACATGCCTTGCAAATTCACTTCCTCTCTCAACATTCCAGCAGCATAACTTCTCTCTCAGCTCTTACTATCAATCCAGCATAATCTTAGCTCACCTTAGCTCTTGCAAAAAACTCAAAAACTAGCTGGTTCAATGCAGGGTGACAATTATTTATAGATGGAGGAGGAGGAAGAATTCATTGTATCCGGACACTTGCTGAAGATTTGGCATTGTCCCAGAATAGCCTTTGGACTGAGTTGTCATGGATGAAAAAGATGACACTCGATCACTTCCATGGGATTTTTCCCCAGAGAACTGCATGAGTAATGGAGGAAAAAACACTTCAGTGCGCGTTGGCCAAAAATCATGACCAATTTTGGTTGGCGCGGGCTTTGTTATGTGATAGTGCGTCCATGGGCGCGCCCTCTTTGGAGGAACTGAGCCATTGGTGCGGGTTAGACACTATCAACCCGCGCTAATGAAAAAAGGGCATTTTTAGGGCTAATCTTCAAAGGTGTCTTCAGGGATTTTGAAGTTCATACTTAGGAGAATCCAATGCAATTGTTTTTAAGTTGTGTCACTGGTCACAGGTCCATAAGTGTGTCCTCTAGTGTGCGAAAGCAGGGGTAACAAGGACGGTGACCAACGGTGACAAATTACTGCGTAACAGATATATTTCCTTAAGAAGAAATCTGAAGTCTTTGACAGGTTTAAAGAATTTAAGGCTCTGGTGGAAAATCGGACAGAGAAGAAGATGAAGGTGTTGAGGGCAGATAATGGTGGAGAATTCTGCAGCAAGGAATTTGAAGAATTTTGTAAGAAGTGTGGTATAGCACGGCAGAAGACTACTCCATATACACCTC
>APFE030113735.1:19724-32323 GCA_000404065.3 Pinus taeda | reverse complement strand
TTTTTCTTCTCAGGAAAATTCATACAAAATACATTTATAAAATAAAATTGCATTTTAAATTTTTAATGAAAAAATAAATTATCAGTATATGCATTGTGAAACATCAAGATAAAAATAACAAAAAAAAATAGTTCCAGAAAGATTTAACTTATGAAAAAATGGAACTTAATTATTTTAACAGGTGCTGCATGTAGCCAGTAGTCCCTGCCGTAAGCGAATGGCCTCCCTCAAGCACAAATGAATGAAGCCCTTTTTTGATTTGTGCGAAGAAGCTAGCTGATATCAATTCATGTGGGTGTTGCGCAAGACAATTATACTATCATAACGGTGCTTGAAAAAATCTTGGATAATATTATATCAATTCATGTGGGTGCTGCGCAAGACAACCATACTATCATAACGGTGCTTGAAAAAATCTTGGATAATATTTTACAGGCGCTGTGGATTGTTTTGCTTCTTTAACGATAGTTACACCAAGTATCAAATAGACAAATCTAATCAGTGAATAGTTGAATGATATCATGCAGGACTTTTCGTTTCATCCAAGATGGGACGACGACGGTAAGAGGAAACATAATGCACAAGTAGATCACTCGAAGAAGGTTCACTCGAAGAAGGTTGGAATTTTAAATTTACGTTAATGTAAATTCGTTAACTGTGATTATTTTTTAATACACTCGATTTTAGGTTTTGAATATTTTAGAAACGGTTAAATTTCTTTGTATTTATATATGTAATTTTTTTTTATAAATAATTTCTTTATATTTAGATATGTTTTTTTAAATAATGGATTGAAAGCAGTGATTTCAGGAGAAGAAAAAATATGACATTCTATTTATTTTAAATTTTCATTTGCAATTAAAACAAAAACTATTCTATATTCAATATGACCTAAAAAAATTATTTACAATTAAAAAAAACTATTCTATATTCAATATGACCTAATATATGATAAAAATTAAGCTTGTTTAGGAAAATAATCAATTATTAACTAACTAAGATCATAAAAAATGGTATGTTTGGTTTTTATAATTATTTATTTAAGGAATCAGATATGATGTAAAAATCAGAAAGAAATAAAATTACTAACTTTTATATTAAGAATAGTTTTTTATATGAACCTCCATTATATACGTCATTTATTACAGATATAAAGACACCGAGCGTAGGAAAGGACGTGGGGCAAGCATTTGGGGAGTGCATGCAACCCACCTGTCACATCATTGCTATTTCATAACGTGTGTGTCCTCTCCTGTTAGTCGAGCGGCTGGCGTGTTGTGTCAAAATCTAATGGTGTGTTTGTTTTATTTTTGCATTTGATCTTGATATGGAAAATTCGATTTCAATTAAATTTCTGCAACTACTAACTAGTGATTTAGTGAACTTTGTTGACTTTATTTCTATTTGATTTTAACGTTTTTCCCTAACTCTACTTGATTATGGGATTTCAGTTTCTATTTGATTTTTACTTGATTATGGGATTCAATTTCTATTTGATTTTTAACGTTTTTCCCTAACTCTATTTGATTATTTGATGGGTTCATGTATGAGTGTAATCGCCGAATTATGTAATAAATATTAATTTACTGTATGTTTTTATTATAAATTATTTCTTTGAAATTAATTATGCAGAAGTGAAAAGTGATTTAGCAGTTCCTTGTAAATACAGTTTTTATTTATTAAGTGGTGTTTTTACTTATTAAGTGGTTAGGGAAAAGAGTTATTATTTACTCAAGAGAGATATAATTTTTTTGAATATGAATAAATCTGTAAAGCTTTTTTGAGCCAGATAAGTAAAATATCTTAGATATATATATATATATATATATATATTATAATTATTATACATGGAGGGGAGACTACAATGTGAGTAGTTTCAAGGTTGGGAGACACAGTATCAAGCAGCAAAGTTTAGTTGCAGAATAAATATGTAAAGTTTTGTGAGCCAGATAAGTAAAACTATCTTATAAAGTGATTTAGAAAATCTGTTATGTATTTGTATATATATATCTACATGTCAAAGTTACTAGACTGAAGGAAATTATGTATTTTCATAAATAATTATATCTACAGGTCAAATGCTCTTAGAGTGTAGAGAATGATATATTACCATGAGAAATAGTAGGGTAGTCTGCAAATAACTTTTATGAAAATAAACAGGTAGAAGGATAACAAGAACTAGTAAAGGTACCAATTAGAATGAGAAAGCTTGTAGAAAGAAATAATAATAAACAAAATATAGAGTTTGAACGTGGGAATTCCAGCGGTAAAAGAAAATACCAAAGCAAGTAAAGAAATTGTTTACCACTCTCAAAGCATAGTTCCAGTTCATCCTTTTCATTTCCTTGTAAAGACACCCTCAATGGTCCCTCCGTCAGAGGTAGAAAAATAGTGTAACTCATCTCTGCACTAGATCCAGAGTCTATTCCCTTGCTTGCTGAGGATCCAACCTTGCTTTCCAGCAACAAGAATTGAGTCTCAATAGGAATTTCCTTCGCACATTTCCCCATTTTTTGTGCCATCCACCAGAGCTTGAAACGAAAGCAAGAGAGGAACCGGATGTCCCTGCGGATTGGTTTCAAAAGCAAGAGATTTTCTTGTCAATCGTTTTTATTTATTGGAAATCCATAGAAAAATTGCTTAAAATTTACCAAAGGAAATAGCACAGAGAATTCCTAACAAAAATTTTAGTTGCAAAGTAAACTGAACAATTTTTCCTATTAATAAAGAAATCATATTAACCTCAAACCAGTGTATGAGATTAGCAGTAATATTACAGGAGCCCCTAAAAAAACAATAATAACAGTTTAATGCTGCATAACTTACTTGAGAGTACCAAGTGAAGTGACATGCCGACTGTTACTCTCTGAAAACCGAGCTCCGAAAAACACACCTTCATCCAGGCCAATTCCTGAGGTGCGAGTGAGAACAACATTATCTGGGATGCCAGACAAAATAATCTTCTCATAGATAAATAACTGCTTGTCGCAAATTTTAACAGCTGGTATGACCGTTGCCGTGTCCTCGGCTTGTTTGGTAGAAAGTTGTTCGAGTGCCGCCTTTATGAAATTCTCCCGCTTCTACTTCATTACAGAAAACATGCCTTCCCCAGTTAGGCCCCGTTACATGTTAAACGGTAATTTTCCTAAGAGAATCATAGACTATCAATTATTTGCTCAAAATACGTGTAGATCGGGGACTTTCTGGAGTTTACCGAATGTAAGAACACGTTAAGACGCAAACTATGACAAATACAATATTTTCTAACAAGAAGAAGAAAGCCAGAATCATTCTCCATTCGGGTAAATGCAACTAAATTCAAATTTTCCACGACTGAGAAAGCAAAAGTATCCGGGCATGGAGAGCTTGCAATTTTTCAAGAGAAAAAATGATACAGGTCAAAAAATGCACCTTTCAGCGATTCCATTAATCCACAAAAATTTCTTTAAATATCATAAAAGACAGGAACTATGAGAAATACGACAGGTTTTAACCAGGAAAAGAAAGTAAGATCATTCTCCTTTCCGTTAAAAGTGTCTGAATTCGAATTTTCGAGGGGCGAGAAAATAAATTTCTCGGGGCATGGAAAACTCGCAGTTTTGCGAAGCTATGTACGCCGAAAAAAACGATACCGGTCGAAAAATACAGCTTACAAAGCAAATCCATTAATTTAGAAAATTTACTTCAAATATAATAACAGAGAGCCGCGGCTGAATGAAGCGGCATATATAAAAAATGATACGGAATCATATAAAGAATCTACAAAATCTCGGCAAACAAAAATGCTGTCGACAAATCTCTAAGGCGCCTGAGATTTGTCTTTTTACCTCTGGTAGTCTCAAATTTAGGAAACGTCTTGTCAAATGCCGGAAAGATTTCGAGCCTTCAGAAACCGGAACAGAGCGAGGCCTTCTGAAGCCAAGAAATGACGATTAACATGATAAATTGAAACAACAAATCTAGCGAATTCGGTAGAAAATCCGAGGCACTTAAATATAGAATTGGCCAATTTTCTCGAATTTACCACAACAATTTGGAAATTTTCAAAACTTTAGCTGGAAAACTAATATTTTGAACACTATGAACGCAAAGACCATGAATTGAACCACAATGACAAGAGGAACACGATACCATGGAGAGAGAGGGCAAATCCTCTTGTTACGACAGAGTTTGGAGATCTCGTTGAAGCGGCCCGCCCATCTGCACAAGTTAAATTCTGAATACACTGATAGGTGGTCAACATGTAAATATCTCTATGAACAAATGTCTAAATTAGGTGCTGGCTTAAGCCCCAGAAAGAACTTAGGATGAGATGATATTGCAAACTTTGCCTGCACAGCCTACCACAACGTACTTTGGATAAGATGAGATTGCCTCAATATTTTTGCATCGGGGGCAACGTGAAGGCTGCAATAAGACCTCAAGTGAAGGCTGCAATAAGACCTCAATCGTACCAAAAACTTTGGGTAAAATTTTGTTGAATAAAATTGGGAGCATCAAACTTAGGTTAAAATGTGAAAACACCGAAAAAAAACCAGTCAAGTATCAAGTAATGGTAGGTCAATGATCGATCGATCGCTATTAGTCTCAGGCAAGGACTAATAAAAACATTACAAAATTAGAAAACCCCAAAATACCTTGCAACAATTACCAAATTCCCTTAGTGCCACGGGATGTGTCTTCTCTACGTATTTTATCATCACAAGCCCCGATTGCATACTCTCCCTCTCTTGGCTCCATGTTTCCCTGCTTGACACTAAAATCACTAACTCGCAGAGCATCTCCATTAACTTGGAGCTTTAGTATTAATAGCTCATCCTCCAAACTTGCACGCTTTTTTTCCATTTTTATTTACAATAATTCACAATGTTTTTCAAGTAACTGGAACCTAGCTCCGTTTTCTTTCTCCACCAACTCCAATGTTCTATTGGATATTTAAGTCATTCCCATTAATGCCCTAAACAAGTTTTCCACTAACTACATCCAACACTACAGGTGTTTCTTCGCAACAAACTCCTTAGAAATAATCAATTCCTACCTTTCCATACTCATCGTGCAGGACAACACGGAAATTCTTAGGGAAACTAAAACTGTCGAGACATCCTCAGGGATCCTCTACATATATAATGGGAACTCATGAAGCCAAACATGACGATGCCTGAGGGAAGAATTAAACTCAAAGTCTACTTGAATCATAGTCTCTGCAAAATGGATAAAGTATGCCATGGAATTAAAGCCTTGGTATGGATTGCAAAGCTTAGCATTTCGGGCCAAAATATTGAATCATTGTGATAAGATTGTCAACAAGTTTTTCCCATTCACATCCCATTTATAACTAATCATATTCCCCTGCCAACTTTCAATTCAATGCAAACATGTAATCAAGGGAAAAATATTGTTGTACACCCCACCTCACATGTAATCAAGGGAAAAATATTGTTGTACACCCCACCTCTACGTGCTAGAGCGCAGCTACAACTTGTTCCATAGGTGAATATCTTAGCACTGGCATCACCACCTGTGAAGATCTCAGCGATCAAGCACCCCTATCCTCCTTTGGTTGTTGCACTTTCTCAGTTTACTTCTTTTGAGAACATCTACATGTTCCGTGCTTCCTTACTACAAGTTGTTTCTACCAAAATTCTTACTTCACTTGTTCTCTTTGTCACAACTTTCAAGCTATGATCCATTATTGCTCTCCTTTATACTATTACTCTCCTTTATGTGTTACCTGCAAACATTAATTCCTACACAAAAATAAATTCAGAAATATAAATAGCAATTTTCCTATTACATTGTTTCAATTCTCGAATTTCCTTTTATTGTGCATTATAATGTTTGCATAAACAATTATCCTTTCTTCCAATCTCAAAGAGAACGATCATCTTTGAATCTCTTCTTTGAAGAGCTAACCAACTCTGAGACCGCTCGATGGCAAGAGGAATGAATTTTCTTGCTATAACACACCTTCTTGGTCTATACTTAGATCTCCATAAGATCTCAACATGACCTAGAACTAAATTCAATAAAAAAAATCACAAAAAATTTATCTACAAATATCCCATCAGTAGTTTGACTAATGGTTATCGGTCTCCACCATTTAACACATGCAACAAATTTAATTTCACTAAATCTTCAACAAGAGTTTTCTAGCCAATTCACACACATAGGCACTTAATTCTACCAGTTCCATATTTTAAGAATTGTTTAATGAACGTGCACATGTACACTTCATACAAAGAAGACATGAAAAATCATTTCATTAAAAAAACTTGTACATACAAAAATACTCAAGAGCATTTATTTCTCTCTATGAACCTCATTTCAAATTCATTTTTCCATTAGCCTTGCCTATAGGATTACAATGATTAAAAGATTTTCCTACATTCGTAAGTCACTTCTTGATTTCTTCCATAAATCTCTCATGATTTATTCACTAAATCTCATGTTTTTTAAGGCAAATTAGTTTTTTCCTTATGGAAAAAATCTCACCTATTCATAACTTTCTAAAACTATGACTCATTAATTATAAAACTCATAAAATATTCCAACTTGGAAAATACAATTTGTTTACATAAAGAATATAAATTCTTCTAAAAAATCAAGACATTATTTTGAAGCTTTTTCACATCAAAGAATTAATGGATTGGAAACTCTAATGCTCCTACCTCAGATTGTATAGTGATTAGGCCTTAAAAAGGTGAAATATTAATGAGAATTATTTAAAAGTTTATTTCTATGCTTGAGAATCATTAAGAGCATTACTAAAAGTATTCCAAAAGCACCATAGTTTTATTGGCTTAAAAGGTCAAAAAGATTAGTAGTTTGACAAATATTTTGAAATTTATATCTAGTGTGAATATATAATGGAAAATTCAAGAAGGGTATTTTTCAACTTCAATCCTCTTAACAACACCAAGGTTTAACTTAATTGATTGGTTTCTCGTCATTAAATCACATTTGCTATTGAGAGGTCAATTCTCTTAACACTTTTGAGGTAAGGCTCCATGGTTGAGCTGGCAGGAAGTGATCCCTTCCGGTGGATCCACATGGTACAAATATTCTTTGGACATAGTGGTCACTAATTTTCGGGGTCTGTAAACCACACAGGAAAAAGAAAAAATTGGAACCCTCTTAGTGTCACAAAAGTGACAAGACTCTTTCATCTCAAGGTTTTAGTGTTACAAAAGTGCCAACTCTCTTTCTTTCCTTTTTTGATTGTCTAAGTTTTATTGCCTCAAAATATCATGTGAAACCTATACATCTTACATTCATCATCATAAAACATGGATTTGAGTATTTGGTCTCAATTTTCCCAATGGGAAACCAAATATTTTTGACCACGTACCAATAGAATAATTTGTCCAAAATTATAAAAGTTCTAGCAATTATAACATAACTAATGTATCCACGAGTGTGTTGTAATTCCAACAACTAGAAAAAAAAAAACAAAACTTAAGAAATTGAGGGAGTGACAGGAGTTAGATATTTAACACTGGAACCTGAAGGAACATGAGGAGAAGGTTCACACTAGAAGTGGAGCTCAATGTATGCTGACATCACATAAATCCTCTCTAAAAAAACTCCCTCAATACATTGGACCCATTTGATGTCCTCCAAACTAGCAAAGATATTTTATATTTTTTGCTACTTGTGCTTTAAGACCATCCTCAACATGGACTTCATCAACCAATACAGATCAAGGGCACTAAATTTTTTTTCCATATTCCCTAGGTATGCCCTAGGTCAGGAATCCAAGTAGAAACATATTCCAATATATATGAATCCTAGAAGGCTTGTCTATCATGAACAGCAAGAGACTCCAAGTGGTGAATTTTATTTTGCGTTTCAAGGGGAAAAATTTCATAATAAGTGTCAACAAATTTCTACGCTTATTATTGGCTTGATTATGGTAATATGGGTTGCAACCTCCCCACCCCCCATCCTACTCCTACTTATCATACAATGGCATTGTATGCCAAGAAAATATAAATAGCACCCAGTGTTTATACCCAAGAAACTCAATCCCAAACTAGAGAAAATGTGAAAACAAATATACGTTAGAACCCAAATTAAGAGTAGACTAGAGGGTGAAAAAATTGAGTTAAAATACATAAAACGAAGAGCCAAGGAAATCTAGCCACAAACAAAAGGGTTCCACCACAAAATATAGGTTGATAAAATCATACTAGGAGAAATGTCGAGACTATAAGTATCATTGTAAACTCAAAATCCAAATTAACAACAACCCATAGGGTTATGGAACTAGCTTGAAATAAAAAGAGGACATAGCCAAGAAAAATTATCCATGACTAGAAGGGAGCCACCAAAAAGGTCAGGCTATGAATATCAACCTAGGAGAGACATCAAAACTATAACTTAGTAACTCCTCCCCACCTGAGGACAATGCTAGAAAACATTCAAAGAGTAGCCATGAAAATTAAAAAAGACCCAATGAGGAGATATAGGCACCATACTCTACTGGTTGAGAGAAGCACCAATCTCAGGACTAGAGAAGCTGCATCAAAGTCTACTATGTCAATCACATGAGGAGTGACAAATAATTTGAACTTGAATCTGTAGTCTTTGTTCCTCCACATCATCTTCATAGAAAAAGACATACACACAATAAGTGGTACAGTAATGAAAGCTTGACCTCCAGTACCCCTCTTAGGAATTACCATAAAATTCTCCATTTATGTAGAGGCTAGAGAGTTTTCATCCATCCTTGCCTCAAATTTCCTCCCAACCTTGATCCTGAGACAAGGGGTCTAGATATTGCCTCTCTCCACACCCTTGAAAATAAATTACGCCACATAGAAAATGTGTTATGTCATAAGCCATTGAATCCACCTCGGAATTAATTCACTTTCTTATGCATTCAAGGGGGCAGCCACACCACTCCCAACATCTAGTCCTCCCTCTGTAATAGGGTGGTTGGATCATCCCAATAGCCCATTATTTGTCTCGAGATTCATCCTTATCAAGGGATTTGTCTCTCATTGGTAGCCTCCATCTCTGGGGAAAATTTGTTACCCTTTAGTATAAGTTGAAATTTTTCCTATCAATCTACTTAAGTGTCGAGTGGCCATCCTAGATGAAGAGTAAGACCTCTCTAGTTGTGGCCTAGGTTAGCCAAAATATCAACTACTCTATCACATGTTCTTAGAATGTGAAAGGTGATAAAATAATTTAAAGAGAGAAGCAGGGTTCTCACACAGGAAAACATGTTGATAAGCCTCTAAATTTTGAAGTTTTTTTCGACTACAACACCTTGAAAAATCTTATGGTTTATCCTAATAACCAATTGAGAATCATCGTGTACTTGAATTTTTGAAAACCCTATCGATAAAACTAGTTGGAGGCATGTTTCTAACGCTAGAAATTGTGCTTCATTATTTCTATATATGCCACAATCAGAAGTGTAAATTCGTAGAACATTGTGATTTTTAAATCTAAATATACCTCCAAACCCAACTAACCTAGGATTTCCTTTTAAGTCCCAATCAAAACTGAGTTGAACAAAGCCCTCACAAGGAGGAGAACAAATAGAAGGAGAATAGAATTCAGGATTAAATGTCTTAAGGGAGGCTAGTGAGAGAATCATGGGGATAGATAAAGATGAATCCTAATAAGTACTTCGTGAGGAGGATATTTCTAGTTATCTTGATACTAGACCTTAGCTAGAATAGTTTCATGGATATAATGCTTAATAATTTTCCACACTTGATTCATACTCTCTTATTAATCTCGAAATATTTTTCTATTATGCTCTTTCCATATGACCCACATGACAAATCCCACTGTAAACTCACAAGCTCTATTGACCACTATATTGGAAAATGTATTGTGTTTCAACTATTTAAAAGTCTTTACCAGATTATGAAGAAATTGATCATAATGACCAAAGACCTCCACTACCTTTCGCCATATCAAGTCAGAAAATTAGAGGTGTTGAGAAGAGCTCTGCCATCTCCTCATACTAAGAACATAGAGGACATGATGATGGTCATTGAAATCCCTTATTCTAGATTTGATCCCATGTTAGAGTCTTTTGGCATCCCACTAACCATAAGAATGTAGAAACCTTGGGCCATAATTTTCTTGTCTAGAGTTTCCTCCATAGAGGCTCCGAGGGAAAATTTTGATGTTCAGCAAGTAAATCAAAAGCCTCCTTCATATTAAACATGCCTCTTGATTGGTATCCCAAGCATAGAATTTCATGTTCATGACTGACACATGATTGATTTTAATACACCATTTCTGCAATTCTTAGATGAGGGTGGGCCATTGAGCCATAGGGGGAACTTGGCTAGTCTACCTGATTTTTCCAGATCTGTCGTTGACCTTCACTTGTATACAAACTCTAAAATTCAACTATAATAAAACATTGTTGGTTCCAATTGAAGGATTTTAACTCCCTTAGTTCCTACCTATCATTCAAATTAGGAAGTTATTGCCAAGATTCTTTCCAAAAAAAGTGCAATGTCTATCTAGAATCTCCCATAAGGCATGGATTTGAATTCAAGTTTGGTTCAATTGAGTTAGATTCCATATCAAGTGTCCCAAGGGGAAACTTGAAACTAACAATTTCTCAGCTTAGGAATAAGTTGGACTTTATATTCCATATTTGTTTCCACAAATCTATCCCTCATTAAATCTAGCGCCACTATAACTTTTCTCCTTTTGGATGCCAAATACCTAAGAATCCTACCAATTTTGGAATACATAGTTTTTTTTTAAGCCACTATAGCCCATTTCCTAACATTCTTTTCCCATATCCATAAGAAACTCTTGAACAAGGTATTGATAGAATTGCTTATAGTTTTAGGGGAAACAAAGAGTGATAAATAATACACAGGTATAGCTTGAATTATTGACTTGATCAAGACCAGAAAACCTACCAAATAGACTAATATAAAGGCCCAACTCTCCAACCTTTTTAAGATATTATGATGGACTCCTTTGCAAAAAGTTTATTTTGATGAGTTCACAACAAGCAATACTCCCAACTATTTCTCTAGAAGTATACTTATGTTGAATTCTAAAGTGGGAGAAATATATCCCTCGAACATGGGATTAGTACTAAATAAAAACACATTAGTCATGTATCCATTATTCAAAGTCCCTAAAGCTTGCATGAAATCAGAAAGGATGGAATTTATCACCCACACCTCTCACAATGAGGCTTAACTAAAAAGGAAAATATCATTTATTAATTGTTTGGTGGTGAGAACGAAGTCCTCAACAAAGGGTCAAATCCCTTTTAATACTCTTATGACTAGTTTCCTTGAGATATCTTCCCAATTCTTCCACTGCCAATATGAAAAGAAAGGGGGAGATTAGATCACCTTCTAGAAGGCCACATGATAGGTTAAAAGTTGTAGATGGTGATCCATTCAGGAGAATAGAATAAAAGGGGGATGAGATTAAGGATTTAATCCAAGAGGTCCATCGATAAGAAACTAAATGTCGGATAGGAAATTTAGAAGATAATCCCAACTCAATCTATGATAGGCTTTAAAAATGTGTAGCTTAATCAGCATACCTAACATTTTCGATTTCGTTAAGGATTGGATAACTTCGTGGGTAGACATAACACCCTCAAGAATTTAGTGGCCCTCTACAAACCTTGTTTGTTCTTGATATATGATATAATTAAACAAGAGTTTGAGGTGATTAACAATGAAATAGGAAATGATATTATATATAACATTACATAAATAAATTGGAAACC
Organism: Pinus taeda; assembly: GCA_000404065.3. NCBI lineage: Eukaryota > Viridiplantae > Streptophyta > Pinopsida > Pinales > Pinaceae > Pinus > Pinus taeda. The sequence goes on along the minus strand of APFE030113735.1, from coordinate 20,586 downwards.
ATGGGGGTGCTATGATATACTACCCTTATAGATTGATGTGATGAAAGTAGCATTAAGACCTGGCCATAGGTTTTGAGATTTTCTATATTCTTTCACCAAAGTGTGAACTTCAGGTTCAATACATTTCACGTAAGATTGAGATAAATTTACAGCGAGTCCATCCGATCCTAGAGATTTATTACAAGGCATCACCATTATCATGTCTTCTACTTTTGAAAAATTTATTTCTCTCATTAAGCCCTCATTTTGGTATTCATTTATCAAGTGAGGGATATGAGTAATAATTCACTAAATGGATTCCTTCCTATTGGGGATTGGCTTAGTAAAAGTATCCGAAAAATGCGATACAAGATTTTCCTCTATCTCTCGATGCTACAAAAGACATTGAACTTCCTTGGATTTGTTATAAAACTTTTCATTATGATGTTGGTGCTTGATCATGGTCTTGTGGAAAAATTTAGTGTTGTGCTCTCCTTCTATAAGCGATTGGACACCATATTTTTGTTTCTGAAGAGTCTCCTCCTATTTTCTCCTCTGCTATCTTTTATTAACCAAAATTCCTTCCTCCAAAATCAGGTTCTTATAGCATTCCTCTCTAATGATTTTTTGTTGTATTTTTTTCATTTGGGCATCAAACTCCTACTTATATTCCACAGTGTTCCCAAAATATTTTCAATTCCAATCCTTGATCTTTATTTTTAATTCTTTTATCTTGAGCTGATAGGAATGCATTTGATTCCAACCCTGTTGGGTCCCTATAATACTAGTGATTACCCCATTACTATTGTAGTTGTACCCCTTATTAATATTGTTGTGCCCCTATTGTCCCCATATTGTTATTACTGTGCCCCATAGAATCCCT
>APFE030113735.1:0-13782 GCA_000404065.3 Pinus taeda | reverse complement strand
TTGCCCCCTCGAAGAGGCTGAATTCTAAGGCGTTGATCTATCTTTTCTATCTTTTTTTGAGTTGGTTTCATAACAAACCCTCAAGGTGAATCTCCTTCCACCAAGGCTAGCTTTGGATATGAATTCTAGATAGATTGCAACCAAAAAAATTTCAAACCAAAAGGAAAATTTCTCAATGAAATTTTTAAATCTAATTCGGGTTTTATAGTCGAGTGATCTGAACCTATGTAGAGCGGGATCATCGCTTCAACAAAAAAATCTTGATTTAGTAGGACTTATGATACCAAAAGTATAGCTAAGTGTCTTCTTATTTGATGTCTCCCCCAAAATGGTAATTCGACGTAAAAATTCCATTGATTATTTCTATATATATCATTTGTAAATCCTAGATCATATCAGTAAACTAAGAAGCCCTCTGATCCATATTCTCATCCCACCTTTATTCTCCACAAATTATTTAATAAGTTTAAAATCATCCTAGTTAGCCAAAAATCATCTAGGTGCAACTCCCTAATAGAACAAAAGATTTCTAGAAAATCCACCTTCTCAGTAGGGGCATGAAGGCCATAAATAACCATCAAAACCAAAGTCTCTTTTGTACCCATATAAAAAAATCTTCCTAAAAGGATCATTGGGCAAGAAATTCAATCAATTAAGGGAATCCTGAGGGGCTTCTAGTGGATTACAATACCTCTTGTGCTCCCATTTGCATCTAATGCCATTGGCACACACCCTTTCCAACAATGCATAACAATATCTTTCATCTTCTCACTTGAAATATTTATCTCTTGCAACATTAAAATTTGGATATGTTCCTTAATAATTTTATCTCTATGATGACTATGTTTACCTCTGTTGTTGAGACCTCTTATTCCAGGTAATAATCTTCCTAGTAGAAAATGTTTCAAGGAGGGAATGCCTCTAAAATAAAAATAACATTCCCTCTATTCATACAGTGGTCACCAACTATCTCGATCAACTCCTTCGCAGTTTTCCTCCATCTTTTCCTAAGACCTTAAACTTTTCGACCTTTATTAGGTCTAATTTATGCCCGAGTTCAAGAAACTGTACATGTTTCTCCCTGTACTCCATTACCTTCTTGGCCTTGACTCTGTAGTTCCTAATAGATCTCTTAAAATTGGTGCTTTTATTTCTCCGGGATAAATCTAGAGTCCATGTGTTTTCATTTTGTAAGAATACAAGCCATCATTTTCTCCTTATTCATTAGGGTCTCCCAACTTTCCTCCATTTCCATTTTCTCCATTTCACCTATTGGCATCTCCTCCCTCTCTAGGGATTATGGAAATAATCCTGCACCTTTCGCTTGGGATTTATTTTCTCTTGATGTGGTTTTCCCTCCAAATATACATTCATAACATCTTCTGGAAGCTTCTAATATTTTTCCTCAATTGAGAGTGTCACATACTTAATGTTTTATCCTTCCCTAGAGTCACAACTTGAGCTACTTGTCCTTTGGTTGTTTTCTTATGGTTGGTCACTCTTTGAAAACCATCTACATCCTCCTTTGAATTTAGTTCATTTACCTAAGGGTTTTTTGAGCAACAATTCTCGAAAGAGATTCCCATATTCATGGCATCACCAACACTGAAAACATACATATTCATAATCTAATGGTTGTCACCATATCTCATCATGATATTCTAGATCTATGGATTCAGATAGGAATGATGTGATGTTCATATAGACACAGATCCTTGCATATGAAGTATATCACTCTTGGTGGTATCAACTATTTTGAAAAATGTTGCAATAAAATTATTGATACCTTCCAAAATCTCGAGATCCCAAAAATTAACTAGTAGAGAGAATAATCACTCCTAAACCAGAGACACCATAAATATTTTCCATTTAGGGTTATAACACTCTTCCAAAAATCTCATGAAAATCCCTTGGTTGGTGAAAAAATAGGGATTGTTTCCAATGATATGGGCTTTATCTTCTAGGTTTGAGAATATCATTGTGAAAATACCCCTTGCTCCCAATTTCAGCTCAATATGGCCCTTTGGTTTCCATTTGATCTGGATTCGTTTATCAAGGCCCCTCTCCTGAGGGAAAACCATATAAATTTTCAAACAAGTATGTGATGATTTATGTATTATCAGTACCCTTCCAGCTTATTATTCAGGATCACATATTTCAGATTTTCCATGCCTTTTGGGGGACAACTTTTGAGGTAGTATTTCCATTATTCCCTAAGGATGGGCCTCTCTTTCCCTATGCATTTTCCTTTGCTCATACCTTCTAGATTTTGATTGGGTTAATTTTCCCCAGTTACCATAGTTCTATATGAGGGGATCACTTCCCCCCTTTGTCCACTCATTGGTGTACTCAACCACAACAGTGTTAGAAATCACCTCCACATGATTTTGAATAAAATGAATGTTGTAATTTTCAAGTAATGAAAAAATGATTCAGAATTTTTTTTCTAGCAAAACACTAATCCTAACATATGTGACAAGACACTTTCATCCCAAGGGATTTTGGGTATTAACAAATTCCAAGTTTCAATATGTAGCTCTTGAGAATTTGTTCTTATTTTAGCCATGATAATTTTCTTCTTTACACTTGTCAAGATAGATAGGTATTTTCGATTTTTGACATTCGAGTTTATCACCTCCTCATAATATATCAATTTCATTTTTCTTTTAGATCCTTATCTGATCTAGGAGGATCCAAAAATAGAAGTGGCCTTGAAAATAGTTTAAAAATAAAATCCATTAGATGGAAGCAAAACCAGGACTAGATCGTATTGTTCCTCTCTCAAATTCTAGCTATGTGAATGAAACTCAAATCTAAGTTCGTATGCTCAAGTTATAGCTAGTCAAAGTTATAGTTAAACTTGGTCAAGTGGTAGTCATTAATGACACAATTTGGTAGAGTACTAGTGCACAAAAAATGGCTGCTGGAATAGGTCAATTTGTTATAGGTGGTAAGTGTTAGCACTCTATAAATTCCCTAGGCTGAGGAGAGAAATTGCGGAGGTAACCACAAACCACTTCTAGGTCAAAATCTAGCCCTTGTGGCCTTGGATAGGGCTCTCTCACTTAGACTTCTCAATCGATCTGATATTAGGATAGGTGTAAAGTTAAACAAGGGTTTGTTTCCAAAGATTTGTTGGTGAGAAAAGAGAAATATCCATTGGGCATGGAGTCATGTCAAATCTATTTTTGTCCAGTGAGATTATGGAAAGAGAAAAGGATTTGTCCACAAGGGAAAGGTAGGCACCCTTGGTGGAATTTAGGTTAAATCTTTGTATAGGGTGAGTTTTGAAAGGTGAAAGGACAACACATAAAGCATAAATACCATAGATGGATTCTAAACTATTTCTTTAGGATGAAAACATTGATAACTTGACGAACTAAATCAGAGCACCATGAAAGATGAATTCTAAATTAAGCATTTGGTTTTTCAAGAAAGAAGATAAAAATTTAATGGATCGAAACACTTGAGACAACTTACAATATGAAAGGAGAAAAAAACACCAATATCTAACATAGGAATCCCTACAAATCACCTTCTAACTTTCATTCGTTCACTCGCAAAGTTATCAAGAAATACAGTGCACAAAAAGTCTTCTCTTGTCAAATATAACCAATAACCAACTCTTTCTACATTCAAATTCATGAATTATATACAATATTCTCTTCCTAAGTCTAAGAGGGTCGAAATCCACCTATTCCCCAAATAGATAAAACTAAGTACATGTAACTAGCAAACAAAACCACTTTCCTAGGTACTAGGAAACTACCTTTGACCTATTTATTATAACTTTCCTAATGCATCATCAACTTGGAATATTTTCAAATAAACATTAACTACATCTCCTAAGACAAATAATCCACCTATCGACGTGATCTAAACTACTTCTATAAGACAAAATTCTAAATTTGATATGAAATGATGTTGATTATCCAAACTTGCAGTGCATTAGCCGGACTCATGGCAAATTGAAGTAGCCCTCCATGTTCTGCATGGTTACAACCTTCCTCTATCAAAATGGATCAAAGGGGTATTCTTAAAATAGCTCTACGATGGTACTTAAACTCTTAGATAATATTAAAAGTTCTTGCAAACCTCCTTTTGGACTATCCCCCACTTTCGCAGCAAAATTGTCAACTTTCACAGCAAAACAATCAACTTTTGCAACGCGACTGATATTTCTTTAATATCTCCTAAACGGTGAATCATGTTTAGATGAAATTTAGGCATAAAGTTAATATCAGCATAATTCTTCTCCACGCCAAATTTTAGCCAAACGTGACTCATGGATTTCGATAACATCCAAAAATGGTTGTATGTGATAATAGCTTGTTTCTCAAAAACAGTGAAGCATTTTGGGCTGAAATTAAATGAGTTTATTCATCTCACCCCCATACATGAAATATACAAATCTCAAGGAAAATGGGTACAAGGTCTAAGAGATATGGTGAAAATATGGTGACTATGTGAAAACGTTGTGCAAAAGCACGACGCTCCATGGTTGAGGTACCTCCGGTCACTCCCTGAGTTGCTTGACGACTTCAGCAAGTGTGAAAATTTCTGAACAATATCAAATTCCTCCTTAGAAACCTTATTTTATCTCATAAAGCCCCCAACTCTCTAAATTTCACTTTCATAAAAAATGCAGTGCTAGTGAGAAAGCACAACGCCACCTGTCCTCTATAGTTTTTTATCAACAATGATGTCTTTGAACAAGATGCGCATATTTTCATGATTATGACATAATTCTAACCATGTTGGAGACCCCTTTCAAACCTATGAAGGGGAATTAACCACCGGTATGCGAGAATTGTAGTGCTATGTGGATTTGTAGTGCCCCCCCCCCTCCCTTTCGCAGCAAATCAAAACGAGCATATGATAGCTTCCGAAAAAAATGAGAAGGTCTAAGCGATGTGGAATGAAGAGGAATGTTTAAATAATCTTGAAAAATGGCCTAGAGCAGAAATGATGATGATAATCTTGATTGGGAATGGAAATTATGAATGCACAACACCTCCTCGAAAACACAATCCCTGGGGAAAAGGAAAGGATTGTCCTTCTTCCCACTGAAATCATAAGTTGTCATTGAAATGATATTCAAATTGACTCACCACAACCTCCAAATATTTGCCTAATGCATCTCATGATTTCTTTGATGTTGACCTAACCCTTAAATTAGGTGACCTACTTATGATACTCAAGATTTTGATGATATGAAACCTAGACACCTCTATAATGACAAATGATGCCTGATGATTGCCAATTCAAATCATGACTCCTTGTGACCTTATCATTTTGAATTGTGGCAAAAAGACTCTTTTTTTACTCAACATATTTACAATGACACTTTGACAAATTTGACCTCTTTGTACAAAAAATCCCTTTAGTCCATGATACTCATGCAACCAAGACTAATATTTACAAAAATGACCTCAAATGAAATAGTAAGACAAAAGTGACTGGGATTCTTATATAATAGGACCTAACATTGGCTCTAATGGGGATGGCGCCTCCCTGTGAGGTGCCAAGAACACCAAAGACTAGTAGCCTTATCCATTAGGCAATGGAGTCTAATCTTTAAATGACTAATACTACTCAAACTACATCAATTGACTCATTACATATAATACAAAGATTAAAATTTGAAGAGAATTGACAACAATTCACCAAATCCTTAGGGCCATCTCCTCATGCTTCAAGCTCTAATAAAAACAGTCCACACCTTTCAAATTGATGTTGAGACCCAAAAACACTCTACATTTTGAGAATGATAACTGCAAACTACTCGAGAAAGATATTAAACTACAACCTAAAACACACCTACTGAAAGAAATGCCTTTCAAGCAAGCTTATTTCACACCATTTCCTACTTAATAGATAAAATCAACTACTCAATCAAATGACATTGAAATGCCAATAAAACTAATCCAGAAGATGTTGAAATAATGTCGTTGTTTCATTGTCCTTCAACAAGATCATAACTGGAACATTAAGTACCAAAAACAACTCAAACCCTTAATTCAATCCAATCTCTACGCTAGTGAACAAAACAAGATATACCTTGCCCAATGCTTGCAACATGTTTTAAAAGGATATTTAACATCAGGAATGATTACCTTTTCTTGATCAAGAAGAAATAGATCAACATCTCCTTCATGATCATATGTAGACTACTCTTCATGATTTACTACTAGATGCAAATTTTGATTATCTAAACCCTCTACATAATGAGCCATTGGATCATTGAAAACAAAAGAAGAGAATTTTAATTGATTTTTAATTTTCTTGATTGACTCTAGATGCCTTTGCATTAGCCCACACTCTTCAACTTCATTACCTTTCTCCTGTTCTGTACTGTTAAAAATATTGTCACATGCAGGTTGATTGTGTTCTTGAGACTATTGAAAATCATCATTTTTCAATGGAGAAAAAGTAGTTGGAGAAAACTCAGCAGGCAACTCTAAAAAAATTAAGATCAAAATCTTTACTAGGTTCATCATCCTTAGGCATATTAAACATGCCTATAATATCATCAAACATGAGAATTGAAACAACAACTTGCTCCTCTTCATTATCTTCTTGCAATGTTTGATAATTATTTTCCGCCATAATTACATTGTCTGAAACTTCCACACATGCTAATTCGAAATTCTGATTTACACAGATCTGCTCTTGAAATAACGCTTCAGAAAATGGATGGGATGGAGATCCTTGTTCATGAATTTCATCAAAAACCTCATCTTGGTCTTCACAAACCTTGTCTTCAAATAAAAACCCAAAAAAAGAACAATCTGAATAAACAAATGAATGACTATCTTCATACCTTTGATCATACAAAGACTTACAAGCCTGCTGCAAATTTTCATTAATTTCAAAAAATAGAACTTAAGTGTCATCATTTAAATCCTTCTTAGTTTCCTTTTCATCCAATATACTAGCCACCATTTATTATTGGTAATGCACAGGTTTCTCATTCAAAGCTTCCATAATTTCTTCATCCATGAATTCTTCCTCACCATATGTATTTTCTAGATTTTGGATAAAACACTCAAAGTATTCACAACAATTCTCAACCAAAGACAAAGAAGGATGAGATTCTCTATATTTTTCAAAAAATATTGAATGAAAAGCTTTGAGAGAATAAGTACTAGTATATGGCAAACCTTCATACCAAGTTTGGGCTTTTCCTTTTAAATTTGCCATAAACATCTTCATTAGGTAGTCTTCATGAAATTTAACCTTAAGTCTACACACATGCATATGAAATTTAACCAAATGAAGTGAAACATGATCTTTTTCTTGATCTTTGAATTTTGGAAAATAAGATTTCCAATCTACATGAAGCATACGATTTGGAAAACTTGGAATGTGATCTCGATTCATCAGAGACTGCCTTCGGGATTGGAACTCATGTTAAAAGTGTAAAGATACCAATGGGACTTTAAAAATATAATTCTACTCAATTGGAGTCGTGAAGTTAAAGGTACATCCTTCTTGTGTCTGATTGTTGTCCACCATAAGAAATCAGATCAGAAATCTGATGATATTTTTGGGAAATATGGAACCTTTTGGTCCACGACAAGAGCCCTAGAATGTTAGCACTTTGTAAATTCCCTAGGCTAAGGAGATAAATTGCAGAGATAACCCAAACCACTTGTAGTTCAGAATTGAGCCCTTATGGCCTTAGAGAGGGCTCTCTCACTTATATTACTCAATTGATCTATATTAGGCTAGGTATAAATTTAAATAAATGTTTTTTTTTTCAAATGTTTGTCGATGAGAAAAGAGACAAATCCATTGGGCATGGAGTCATGTCAAATCTATTTTTGTCCAGTGAGATTATGGAAAGAGAAAAGGATTTCTCCACAGGGGAAAGTTAGGCAGCCTTGGTGGTGAAATTAAGATTAAATCGTTGTAGAGGGTGAGTTTATAAAGGTGAAAGACAACACATAGAGAATCAATACCATAGATGAATTCTAAACTATTGTTTTAGGATGAAAACATTGATAACTTGAAGAACTAAATCAGAGCACCATGCAAGATGAACTCTAAATTAAACATTTTGTTTTTCAAGAAAGAAGATACAAATTTAAGAGATGTAAACACATGAGACAACTTTCCAGATAAAAGGAGCACAATCCACCAAGATTCTAACACAGGAATCCTTGCAAATCACCTTCTAACTTTCATTCATTCACTCACAAAGTTTTTAGGAAATACGGTGCACAAAAAGTCTGTTCTTCTCAAATATAACCAACAACCAACTCTTTCTACATTCAAATTCATGAATTATATACAATATGCTCTTCCTAATTCTAAGGGGGTCGAAATCCACATATTCCCCCTAATAGATAAAACTAACTACATGAAAATAGAAAACAAAACCACTTTCCTAGGTACTAGGAAACTGCCTTTGACCTATTTATTATAACTTTCCTAATACATCATCAACTTGGAATATTTGCATAATAAACATTACATACACCTCCTAATACAAATAAGACAGCTATCCACATTATCTAAACTATTTCTAGAAGCCAAAAAGTTGAAATTTGAAATGAAATGGTGTTGATTGTCCAAACATGCAACACATTAGCCAAATTTGCAACAAATTGAAGTAGCCCTCCATGTTTTGTATGGTTACAACCTTCCTCTATCAATATGGATCAAATGGGTATGCTTAAAATACCTCTATGATGGTACTGAACCTCTTTTATAAGACTCAAAGTGCTTGTAGACCTCCTTTTGGACTATCCCCCACTTTCGCAACAAAACTGTCAACTTTCATAGTGCGATAGATATTGCTTTAATATATCCTAAATGGTGAACCAGATTGAGCTACAATTTGGACATAGAGTTAATATCAGCATAATTATTCTCCAAACCAAATTTAAGCCAAATCTGACTCAGAGATTTCGAGAAAAGTTGAAAATGGTTGTAGGTGACAATAGCTTGTTTCTTGACAACCTTGAAGCATTTTGGGCTGAAATTAATTGAGTTTATTCATCTCATCCCCATACATATAATGTACAAAATTTCAAGGAAAATGGGTATAGATTCTAAGATATATGGTGAAAATATGGTGATTGCATGAAAATGCAGTGCAAAAATGCGACACTCCATGGTTGAGATACCTCTGATCACTCCCTCAGTTGCTTGATGACTTCAACGGGTGTGAAAATTCCTTAACAACATCAACTTTCTCCTTAGAAACTTTATTTTATCTCACAAATCCCCCACCTCTCTAAATTTCACTTTCATAAAAAATGCAGTGCTAGTGTGAAAGCATAGTGCCACCTATCCTCTATATGTTTTGATCAACAATGATGTCTTTGAACAAGATGCACGTCCTTTTCATGATGCTGATGTAATGCTAAACATGTGGGAGACCCCTTTCAAACCTGTGAAGGGGAATTAACCACTGGCATGTGATAATTGTAATGTTGTGTGGATTTGTAGCGCACCTGCCTCCCTTTCACAGTGAATCAAAACAAGCACACCACAGCTTCTGAAAGAAATGTAGAAGGCATGAGTAATGTGGAATCAAGAGGGAAGTTCAAATAATCTTGAAAAATAGCCTGAAGTGGAAATGGTGATGATAATTGTGATTGGGAATGGAAATTATGAATGTGCAGCACCTCGTGGAAAACACAGTGCCTAGGGAAAAGGAAAGGATTGTCCTTCTGACCGTTATCTTCCCACTGAAATCATAACATGTCATTGAAATTATATTCAAATCGACTCACCACAACCTCCAAATATGTGCCTAATCTAGCTCATGATTTCTTTGATGTTGACCTAACCTCTAAACTTAGGTGACCCATTGATAAGGTGCTAAAAAAATTAGCTCAAAATTCAAAGTTGTCGGATTGGTGTGGAACTTGAATGACCATGTAGTGATTTTCATCTTGAATCTGGTGCAACTCATTTCGCGTGAAATGGACACCGTATTCTCTCGGAATCATGTTCTGTTCGTTTCCCAAAACAGGCAATTTTTTGCAAATTGTGACAACCCAGTCAACAGTCTGTACTACTGACATGGCGCTAACTGTGTTGGTCTATGTAGCAGTTTGATAGTCAACGACCTTTGGTGAATCATGTTGTGCCAAGTGTGACCCAGCCAGAGGTTGCCACGTGGCAACCCGGTGCCCACCAAAATTTTGGGTTGAGGTCCAGGGAGCAGCAGCGGGGGTCGAACCAGTGACCACGAAGCAATGAGATAAGCCACATACCAACACGTTATCACAATAGTTCTTAACATCTAATGTTTGCATCATTTATTTGAATACAAAGAGTATGCCAATTCAGGGAAAGGGCCAACTCGTGGGGGGCCAGCCCTTGGGCTCGCGCCACCATATGTCCACTAGCAACGAAGCAAGGTCCCGACTGGCAGGGGTGGGCCATTGGCCTTAGCTCTAGGCGTGTGGACCCTATATGGCCACAATTTGCAGAATTAAGGCATTAGAGGGAATTTAAAGTGTCTAACAATTTCACCTGAAAATCAATGAGATTGTCGCTCTATTAATTTGGGACAAATCTGTAGGATGGTGCCAAATTTTTGGGAATTTACGGTGCGATTAGCAGAAGATTTGGGAAATCTATAACGTCTTCAGTTTTTGACAAAATCAGGAGCAGAAAGAGGCTACACAAGCATTTTTGGGCATTATGGAGCCATTGGAATAGGTTTCAGAGCTTTTTGATCATTGTAAATTGATGTATTCACACTTTTGATCATAATAGAGAGGGCCAAGCCATTGGAAGTTAGACCAAGGAGACGTAGCTGAAGAGGGGTGAACTCCTTCATCATATTCTATTGTGATATTGTTTATGGTTATGTTCATGTCTATTATATGTTGTTGTTCAGTCATTTGTTTATGCTAATTTGCAAATAAAATTTACATAAAGTCACTCAAAAGCCTATGTCTAAACTTGCAAATAACCTCATGAATCCTTACACACTTTTAACATTATCTGAAAAGGAATTTAGTACAACAAACTAATTATCCCAATTAGATCAAGTTAGGTATCAGAGCTCTTGGTTTTTTTTGTGTAAGAAGGATTTAAATGCTTGCAAGTGAATGTCATGCTTACAAGGTTGAAGCTCAAGAGAGGAGAAGGGAAGCTGGTTGAACGACCTGAAGTTGGGTCAAGGAGAAGGAGTGCAAGGTTGCCACAATCTCCACCACCAGTTATTCCTCAAGTTGTATTTGAGAGTTTAGTGAGCATGTCTCATGAAGGAGAGCATACAAACATGACATAAGATGATAAGGTCTTTATGATAGAGATGGTGAAGGTCCTTTATGAAGAGAGGAATAACATACTGTAGGGTGAAATCTCCAAGCCTCCCAAAAGAGAAGGTTCTTCAGGAAGAGGAGGTAATGGAAATGGAGGTAAACCTCCACCCTCTCCACCATCTTCTTCATCTTCATCTTCACAAGCATCTTCACCCTCTTCCATTAATACAGCCCTTATTCATACTCATCAACATACCTCAAAAGGAATTGGTAAATCACCCCTATTAAAACTTGATGTTAAATTTGAACTGCCAATGTATAATGGTGAAGTGAAGGAAAAGAAACTTGATAATTGGGTTTGTCAGTTAGAGGTCTATTGCAGAATTCAAAGCCTTCAATAGGATGACATAAAGATTCAGCTAGCTTCCTTGAGGCTGGAGGGTGGAGCACTAGTATGGTGGGAATCAAAGACACAAGAAGAGATAAAAAAACATTGGTAAGATCTCATTTTCTTCATCTTATTTTATTATTGAAATTAAAAGATAGTTTTACCCTCTAGCATATATAGAAATCCATCATGAATTGGAAGAAATTTAGACAATTTAAAAGTCAATTTGAAGAAATATGGAATGTAGGTTTATATGTCTTGCAATATTTTTTCACCAGTAAACATTTTGTAATTTGGTTTAAAAAGTTATATATTTTAAGTAATTTATTGAATGCATTTAAGTTATTTTATTTTCGAATTTGATGTGAATTTAAAAAACATATTATTTCATGTATATGGTAAAACAGATAATTTGTCGTAAATATTTAATATCATATTTAATTCTAATATGTTTTTAAATAAAAATATTGTTAAATAATAATTATATTTTTAAAATAATAATTTATTTAAAAAATAATTTAAATTTATAAAGTATAAGTATCGTTTGCCACGCAAACAGATGTGTAGACATAGATAATATATAATGTAAGTCGTGAACCATTGATCTTGGTCAATGGCCAACCTGCATCAGCAAATGTGTCACATTTGCCGCTAAGTTAGTATGTAAAACAAATTTATAAAATATAAAATATATTTCTGGATGGATATAGAATATTTTTATTATAAAATGTCATTCCAGAGATGTTTTTTTATTTAGTTTGGAATTAATTATTTTATTAAATGGAAAAAAATATATGTGGAATTAATTATTTTTTAAATGAGAAGAAAAGAATAAATAAATAAAAACCGTTTTCCGGTTCTTATTAGGTTCAAACCTCCTGTTGCGATTATAAGCAAGGAGATTCAGTGAGTTAAAAAATGTTATATTTACAAAATTACAGTTAAAAAACATAAAAGTTCAGTATGAAAACGTTAAAAAACATATAATTTTAGCATGAAAAGGTTATAAATAAAGTGAGTTTTATAGTTAAAAATTTGTAAAAATTATAAAATATTTTTTGCTATTTTCATTTGGATGATAGTTATGAGCAGATTGGTGGATAGTTGTTCATTAACATTGTTATCTGGAATTCAACTAATAGGATCTATTTTCTGTAATCCTTACAAATATTAATTTTAAAAACAGTGTTGAATAAATTTGGATTTGAAAAGGATGGAATTCAATTAATAGATTTGGATTTGAAAAGGATGGAATTCAATTAATAGATTTGGATTTGAAAAGGACCGAATTCAAATAGGGTTTATTTTCTATAATCCTCACAAATATTAATCTACAAATAATGTTGAATAAATTTGGATTTGGGTCTATTTTCTGTAATCTTTACAAATATTAATTTTAAAAACAGTGTTGAATAAATTTGTATTTGAAAAGGATGGAATTCAATTAATAGGGTTTATTTTCTATAATCCTCACAAATATTAATCTACAAATAATGTTGAATAAATATGGATTTGAAAAGGATAGGGGATTGAGATATAAGTTTTTTTGGTATGTGCCGATCACTTGAAACTTTTTTTTTAATATTCAATATCTCTTTTTTTACATTCAAGTTAGGTTTGAGTTTATTATATTTGACTTACCATAGTGTTGGTATTTGGGAGCCATTAACATTCAAACAAGAAAGAAATGCATTAAAATACGAAATTGAATCACACAGTTAACATAAAGAATTACGTGGTAAAACTTTGATAGTGTGTCAAGGATACCTCCACGGGGCAAGGGATTGGTTATTGGTCAAAATGACTCTCCAAACTATAACAAGCCAATTGAATCACACATTTAACACAAGGAATTACGTGGTAAAACTCTGATAGTGTGTCCAAGAAATCTCTACAGGGCAAGGGATTGGAATTCTTATTGCTAAAAATGACTCTGACTCTCCAAGTTATAACAAGCCTCTTGGGAAATCACTAATTAATATGGGCGGATTGGAATTCTTATTGCTAAAAATGACTCTCCAAGTTATAACAAGCCTATTGGGAAATCACTAATTAATATGGGCTATTTCATTACGTAATTTCGTTATAAAATTTGACTGAACTGTAAAATAGATTTACCTAGATAATTACATAATTTACATTAATTGTTGTCATTTTTCA
>APFE030113730.1:0-12379 GCA_000404065.3 Pinus taeda | reverse complement strand
TAATCATAATTTAAAAAAAAATTGGAGATAATAAATTTTAAAGTGTGAAAAATAAGTCCTCTAAAAAAAAGGTATGCTGCATCAACACGTTGCATCTACACATTTCAAAGTCAGCATGAAAATCACTAATATTTAAAAACAAATATTTATATTTGATACATAAGAAAATTTAAAATGCCAAAAATATGCTCTTAACAAAAACAAGTGTATTCTGTTTAACCACAATTGAAAATCGGCTACGTTTTTACTACCCCTATGAAACGAGTAACTGTATCAGTTATTTAAAGTGCCAAAAACTATGCTCTAAAAAAAATATGAGTGTTCTGCATCACCCCTTTTCAAAAGCAGGTCAATTTTTTGCTATCTCTACGAAACGGGTAACAGTGTCAGTTCCCATTTCAAAGTTTACATTGTTCTCCCGCCAAGTGTCGTTGTTTCCTAGATCTGTGGCATGCATGTTATAACCTTGATCTTATCAAAACTCATTCATTCGACGTTGCCAAGCTCATTCCTCACATCGAGCTTGGAGCTATGACATCCCACATCACATCTAGGAGTCTTCGGCACATTCGCTTAAGCTTTTCTGGGAAAGTCCGCTTTTCATGTCTTTTACTACTTTTTTGGTGCCTTTTGTATTTCATCTTGTGTGAGTGTTGTTTGTTTGGTTTCAATGAAAGCTTGCTATCGCTTTGATTTATGTTAGCTTGTGGAAGCATTGTTTCAATTTTCCTTTTCATATCACTACTGTTGATGAGCGCCAATATTTCAACAAGGAAGATGCAAATCTTGGGCTGCCAGCTTTACTTATCAACCTAGAGTTCATATAAACTTGGAGGTGACAGTGCTATATGCACAAGTAGAAGTGAAGGTCCTGCCCGTTGTCAGTTGTTCATCTGGCAAGAGACCCAGGGGTTCTAAGCTAGAATTCTATAGAGTCAGAAGAATCTTGATTCTTTGATGGAAAAAGATAAAATTTATTCTAAGAGAGCTACCCTACTATAGTAATGAAGAAAACAACATGTAATGCTAAATCACACCTTATCCTAATTAACCATTTAAATAGCTAAACTAAGTATAATTACTAAATAAACACTAACTTAATGCTACTATCTAAGTTACAGAAGTAAAGAGCATCAAACCAAGCTAATGTGTAAGCAAGGAAACTAAACTAAGTCTGTTTTCATGTTTTTGGTGTTTTGGTAAAATCAAGCATGCATGGTGTCAAGCGAAGATCGAAATCAGTGAAAGGAGGATGTAACAAAGCAGAAGCGCATAGGAACCGTTGGATCGATCGGGAACAATATTAATGGGAGATGAGTAGTGGAGAGCTTATCGTAGAAGATTACGTGAATAAATGGAAGAATAATATTGACGGGAAGATGAATGGTGGAGATATTATCACAGGAGGTTAAGTCAAGAGATGGACGAACATGACTAATTGGAAGATGAATGGTGGGGATCTTATCGCTGGCAATTGAGTGAATAGATGAACAAACAGGGTTAACGAAAGATGAGCAATGGAGATCTTATCGCGTAGGTTAAGTGAATAGATGGACAAACAGGGTTAAACGGGAGATGAATGTCGGAGATCTTATCGCGGAGATGAAGTGAATAGATGGATGGATCACATCAAGTCACATGGCAACAGAAGGGTAAAAAACGTGCGGAATGATGGAGTGGGTTTCCGTAGGCGGTAAGCAGTTTCTCGTGCGTCCTCAAGGCTGTAAGCAGAATTCCAAAATTTTACGCAATTACCCTAACTGGGTGACACGTAGCACAAGAAAAGCACTTTTCACGCGTGCTCTCGGCGGATAACGACTGTGCAAGAATTCGCGCGAGTTTGCGTGTTAGTAGTTGGATCATGTGGGATTGATCAACGGTGGAGATTGGCCAAGCTAGTTCACGATCGAGTGACACAATAGCCGTTGGATCAAGAACGCAACAAATTGACGATGGAGATTTGGAGCGCATAAAGTAGGTGGAAGAATTCATGATAGCAGTTGGATCAAGCTAGATAGATCGATGGTGGAGATTTGGAGTGCATAAAGTCAAGCATTGAAATGAATTGGACTGTGATTCGTGAGTTTTGTTGTGGATTGGATGGTAAGGAGATCTATGGGTATAATTCGCTTAAGACGCGATTTATTGGCTCGCGCTTAAGTATTTTGTGCTGATGGAAATGATAATATGAGTGAGATATATGACATAAAGAGAGTGATTGAAGATGATAATGATGAGATGAACCAAGTACTGAATCAAGACAACAAACTCCAAAGCTCATGCGATAACTAGAAATCTAAAACACAAGCAATCTAATCTACACTGTTGTAATGAAAATGCAACTACTTAAGCAAATGAATGATTAAACCATGAATCTATGCGCTATACTGCTGTAATGGAAACGCACCTATTTATGCAAATGAACAATTAAACCATGGATCTAAGCTAGCATACATGTACAGTATAAAGGAGCCTTAGCTGCTAGGGTTGGGCCTTAACCCAAGAGCTTCATCCCTCTGAGTTAACTCAGTGCTGGTTCAAAACAAACTCATTCTTATTATAAGAAAACACTGGATTACATCAAAAACTTTCACAAGTCTTGCAGCTCGAAAATAAAGTAGAGTTTTACAATTAAAAGTCTGAATCCTACTGAGGTCCTAGGCCTCTCTACTTATACGACTGAAGTCTCCAACGACTTCCTTAAAACTAGGGAGGCTCGGCTCCCAAACTCGAGATAACTGGTGCTTTGACTTTCACTTACTCGGCTGCCTTCTAGTCCTCATGATTTGACTAGTTGCACTCCAAGCTGATGAAGGAATATTTGAATGGAGGTGTAATAAATGAGGATGATTTACCTCCTATAATTCCTCTCCCTTGTCCCATTCGAGTTTTGACCAAGGTCTTTGCTAAAACTCCTTGCTTTTATCCTTTAATCCTGCATTACATGCACATTAGAGCACAAAGCAAAATATCCAACTCTAACTCATCTCATAAGAAAAATATAATCAAAAGCATGCAATAAGTTGTGAGAATAGTTGGTTTGACTAACCTAGTAGGTGAATTAAGGCCCATATAATTACCCAATGATGAGGTTCATCATCACCTCCCTATTGAAAGTGTTTCTCATCCTCTGAGCAACTTAGTCAATGTCCATGTCCTTCATGGCTTTGGTAGCCTCTCTGACATCCCATGCCTCTGCTGTGGTCTCTTCTTCTTGTGCATAGAAGCCTTCTTTCCTTTCTACTTCTTCACACTACCTCTTTTCCTCTTCTTCTTTTCTCCCTTCTAGCATCCCTAGGAGTAGTGGTGCACTGAGTTTTAGGCCTATCTAATTGACCTTCAACCTTTGCATTGATTGCTTATATATCAGTGTCCTATTGAGTGCCTCTCTCAACCTTTGAGGGGAATGATATTCTCTGTTCTTCAAGCTATGTGGCAGTGTGTTCCATCTCTTGAAGCAGGCATGTATACTATCTTCTCCTAGTAGCCTAAACATATCCTCAAAATGTGAAATTGCTTGCTCTTGGGCAGCAAGATATCTAGGTGCCAACTAAGGATCATTTGCAATTAGATTATGGTTGTTGATTAGGGCCTTAGGATTTGATTGTTTAACTCTGATGAAAAGAGGTTCATTTTCTCTCTAGCCAATATTATTTTCATCTCTGCAGCCCTTGACTCCTCATGGTTCATCAATGATGCCAAAGCCATTAATTGTAGATCTCCTAGCTCAACATTAGGAACCCAAACATTCATGTCTATGAGGGCCTTGTTGTGCAAGTAAAACTCAATCATTTTTTCCCTATCCTCTACTGTACTTTGATCACAAAGATCAATAAAATACCTATAGTCCTGAAATGGCATGATGCCCCTTTGTGCTAGTGTTTTAATCTGAAATTGCAGCCATTGTTCTCTAAGGTAAAGAGCATAGGATTTAGCTGGCATCCTACACTAGATGGCCTCCAAGGAGAGGTTGGCCATACATGCTAGTTGTTTTTCCCTTTCCTGCAGATGTCCTCTCAGCCATGCATTTTTCCTCTCAAGTTGATCTCTCATTATTGCTTCTCTTTCCCTTAAGCCACTTAGCTCTTTGTTTTTCTTATCTTCTTCCTCTTATTTTTCTTTTTCATCTTCGTCAGTTTCTTCCTTCATTTCCTCCTCTATTTCAACATCATCCTCCTTCTTTTCTGCTTCATCATGTTCCTCTACGTTAGTTTCTTCTTCATCCATCTCATCTCCATCTAGCTCTGTATCTTCTTCTTTTTGTTTTTCCTCCTCCTCACTGACAGAAGGACTAACATCATAGGTGAGGGTTTTGATGTCATCCTCTACTGGTAAGTCTCTGAAGACTGACCATGTTATAGGGATCCTGAGGTTTTGGAGGGCATCGTCAATGAGGATCCTAATCAACCCATGGTGAGCCAATTGTTGGGAATTCCATTTCTTTACTTTGTTGTTGGAGTCTACGAGTGATTGCATCAAGAAATAGGGTATGCTGAGTCTTTGGTGAACTGGTGTTTCTACGCCAAATCTTAATTCTTCAAGCATCCTAAAATGGTAGCCATGAACAACACTGTATCTACCTTCACATGAGATATATTTGATGAGTTGGTAACCTACCTCACTCCATGGATATGGAAAACTGTCCCTCCTTACTCCATTTTTATCCTCTATGGGTTCTTCACCTTCTAAAAAGAATTTCCTTTTTGCCACCTCATTGTCTGCTTTTTCTTCTTTTCTCCATGGAATTCCTAGGAGAAGTGTGGTGACCCTACTGATGAGCTTTGGGGTGAGATCTATAGTGAGCCTCTAACTATAACAGTGACATGGATTCTGTTGTGTGGAATGAGGGAATTCCTCATCATCATACCCTATGAATTTTTCGAAAAACCCCATCCATTTGTGTCTTAAAAAGATGTCAAGCACTTGGGGGTGTTGTTGTATCCTCATAGTGTTTGTGGGTTCTCTCCTATTAAATCCTCCTGTCATCTTGCTTGTGAGGCTTGAGGAGGAAGTGAAAGGTTTGACACAAGAATTTCAAATTCAGGACAAAACAGAGTTTCCTGTGTATGTACTTCACCTCCCACAATTGTTATATCCACTAGCTTTTAGAGCATTTCTAGTTTATTTGCTTGTAAATGGGGATGTATTTTTAGATCCTACCTCTTTAGAATGGTGGCAGTGGACAGTTCTCGTGATATTCCCTCTTGAACCCCTCTCTGTCTATCTTGTAGACTACCTCTGTGTATCCTGTAGACTGCTCCTATAGACTCTTCCTGCGCATGCTCCTATAGAAATTCTCTTGCAGAATGATGGGTCCTTGCTTCTGGTGGGTGGCCAAAGTTATAAGCGCGACTTGAGTGAGGGAGTTTCAAGGAGGTGGAATGCATGAATGCATGCAAACGATGTTTTTTTTCCCACTCCTTGTAATCAGCTCCCACCTCGTAGATCCGTAGTTAACCACTTCTTGTCCTACTTCTCCTCTATCTTTGAGTTGGCTACAACGATGTGTGAGAGGACACCCAGTTTTGTATGTGATGACTAAATGAAGGTGGCCAAGTTAATTGGACACCTTTTCACTTGTAAACCAACTAGCTCGTAACCTTTACAACTTTTGATCAAATTATGCATATGAGTGAGTGAGCGGGATACTTAACTGTGGTCTCGATGAAATGCTGCAATTGTTGAAGATTAGAGGTGTTGCATTGTTTATTTGTTGCATGGTCATTATTTTTCCTCCTCCATTCTTTGTTGCCTGCTATCTGTTGTCTGCTGCTCCTGGATCATCCTTGTGAAGACCTGTAGTTGATGATTGATACTCTTTGGGATAGGTTGCTATAGGAATATAGGGGATCATGTAGAAAATAGATTCTTTGCCTAAATAGAAGCAATGGAGTGGAAAACAATAGAAATGATGGAGTGATGCATGGTAAGGAGTGGAGGAGATGGATATGTGTGAGGTAGGGTGCCTTTTAGATCCTCTTTTTTCTCCTTGACTGTCTTTCTCGTCCACCTGCAAATAAGAATTACATATTTTCATCTATTTTTTCCTTTTTTTTTTGAAAACACCTAGGCTGCCTCAGAGAGGTTTTCACCCTAGATGTTTGCCCTGGGTGCCTCAAAGGAGGTTTTCACCCAGGCATCTTCTTATTCCTTTTTTTCTATTTTTTCCTCATCCTTGGGCCGCTTCACGAAGTTTTCAACCCAAAGATGGGACTCAGGTGCCTCATGGAGGTTTTCACCTGAGTCCTTATTCTTTTTTTTTCTAGTGACCTAATGAGGGAGGAGTGGAACTTGCTCCACCATCATCATTGTTTTATTGATATTGTGAATGAACTCTTGCTTTGATAAAGGCTTCTTATACATTTTCAATTGGTGTCCATTAACAAGCAATGTAATGATTTATTCATCTATAGTTCACATTTGCACTGAACCATTATCATGGAATCTTTCCACTACATAAGGTCCAAGCCATCTTGTCCTTGGCTTGCCCTTGAAGTCTTTATACCTAGAATCATATAACAATGCCCAATCACCCTCTTGAAATTGCTTCTCCTTAATATTTTTATCATGCCAGATCTTCCTCTGAAGCTGAACTATCTCTGTATGTAGGAGGGCCCGCATTCTGAATTCATCCAAGCCATTCAAATGAAACAATATTTATTTCTGTTCATGACTGAGATCCAAATCTAGTTGTGCTGCCATCTTCAATGTGTTATATTCAAACTCAATGGAAAACAAAGCCTTTTTCCCATAGACCAGCTCATAGGGTGTATATCCAGTGGTGGTCTTCCATGTTGTATTATAGGCCCAGGTGGCCTCAACTAGTCTCTCTGCCCAATCCTTCTTGCTGCTATTCACTACCTTGGTTAATATGCTCTCCAGTTCCCTGTTGGTCACCTCCACTTGCCCATTAGCTTGTGGATGATAAGGAGTGGAGGTACTATGTTTGATTTTGTGATGGATGAGTAGTTCTTCAATCATGTTGGAGGTAAACTAGCTACCTTGGTCTGTGACTAGCTCCCTAGGGTACCCAAATTTGTAGAATACATTCTCCTTTAGGAACTTAGCCACATTCTCTTCTGTTGCTGCCTTAATTTCCTTGGTTTCAGCCCACTTAGTCAAATAAACAGTGCACACAATAATGTACTATTTTTGCTTTGAAGGAGGGTTGATAGGCCCAATGAAGTCCATGCCCCACTTGTCAAATGGCTCGAAATTCACTTGAGGTTGTAGGGGAATTTTATCTTTTGGAGTAGGCTTTCCCATCCTCTGGCATTAATCACATTGACTAATGTACTTCTTCACATCCTGATGAAGAGTGGGCCAATAATAGCCTACTTGTAACGCTTTGAATGATGTCCTATTTGCTGCAAAGTGACTTCCACAAGGCCCATCATGAAAGGTTAGAAGGATGTCAAAAACTTCCTCTTCCCTTACACACCTTCTCAAGATTTGATCTGGGCCAAGTTTGAAAAGATTGCCTCCAATCTAGGTGAAGGGGGCACTTTTTCTGACTATCTTGCTCTTTTCTTTGGAGGGCAAGTTTGGTGGGAACTGTGTTGATACCAAATAGTTTTCTATATCAGCAAACCATGGGGAGAGAACTGAAATAGAAAACAAATGCTCGTCTAGTAATTGGTCATCCACCATTCCTTCTTCACCTATAGGCAAATTCATCCTAGATAGAAAGTTTGCAACAACATTTTCCTTACCAGGCTTATCAACAATAGTTAGATCAAACTACTGTAATAGAAGCAACCATCTTATAATCCTAGCATTCACATTTGGTTTTTTCATTAAATATTTGATTGCATCATGGTCAGTATGCACAAATGTTTGATAGCCTGTAATGTAATGCCTAAATTTGTTTAATGAATGCACAACATCTAGGAGTTCCTTTTCGGTCACAGTATAATTTAGCTCAGCCTTTGAAAAGTTATTATAATAGATGGCATAGGGAAATTTCTCCTCTACCTGACCTAAGGCTACTCCTATGGCTTTGTGTGAGGCATCAACATGAATATGAAAAGGGAGGGCCCATTTTGGGCATCGAAGAATTAGTGCAGTGGTTAACTTACCCTTTAAAATGTCTAAGGCTTCTTGATAGCTCTTTGACCATATAAACTCAAAATCTTTGGCCAACAACCCAAATAAAGGAGGGGCCAACTTGTTGAAGTCCTTTATGAACCTTCGGTAGTATGTAGCTAACCCCAAGAAAATCCTGACATCCCTCTGCTTTTGAGGAGGTGGGACCCTTTGGATGATTGTTGTTTTGTTAGGGTCCACCTGCAGTCCTTGCTGAGATATTGAATGACCTAGCACGGTCCCTTTAGTCATTAAAAGTTCACATTTTTTTGGACTGAGAGACAAGTTCATTTCAATGCATTTGTGTAATACTTTTCCTAGGTTAGTCAGGGCTTCTTGAAAATCATAGCCATAAGGTGTAAAATCATTCATATAAATTTCCATTGCATCATGTACTAATTTAGCAAAAATACTCCAGACTGCTCTCTATAAAGGGGCAGGAGCATTGCATAGGCCAAAAGGAAGGACCCTATAGGAAAAAGTACCCCAAGGATAGGTGAATGTGGTCTTATCTTGGTCTTCTGGGTAGACTTGGATTTGGTTGTACCTACTGAATCCATCTAAGAAAGAGAAAAACTTCTTCCTTGCTAGGCCATCTAGCACTTAGTCAATGAAGGGTAGGGGAAAATGGTCCTTCTTTTTAGCTTTATTCAACTCCCTGTAATCTACACAAATCCTCCACTTACCATTTTTCTTGGGAACTAACACTAAAGGAGAGACCCTCTCACTATCAGAGATAGGATAAATGAATCTTGCATCTAGCACTTTTTGTAGTTCTTCTTTGACTATATCTTTAAGAGTTGGATTCATCCTCTTTTGTAGTTTCTAGACTAGCTTGCAACCTTCTTTGATGTATATGTGGTGAGTACACACTGAGGGGTATACTCCCTTCATTTCCTTGTAACTCCAAGCATAGGCCTCTAGGTTTTCTCTCAACATGTTTGCATAGATTTTCCTCTTCAAGAGCAGAAAGAGATGGATTAATTCTCAAAGTATTCTCTAGGCCAAATTCTATATTCTTGACATGGAGTGGGTTGGAATTTGCCAAGCATAAGTCAATTGGATGATTGTTCTGGATTTCCCTTACTTCTTCTTCTAATGGTAATGAACTAGGAGTTGGACCTTGGAGCAGGTGTTCAATTAAGTCATCCTTATCTTGTTGTCTTCCTCTGATGGTTGCTTCCAAAGCATAAAGTTGGGCTGAATAAGCCTCATCCTCTTCCTCCTCCTCCAACCATAAAGGTAAATCATGCTCTAGAGAAGGTTGAGCAGGAGAGTATGGGACTAACTGCTTGGACATATGGCCATTCTTGATGGCCATATTCCCAGCTCTGCAACTAATGTAAGCATCAACTGTGGCCAACCATGGCCTCCCAAGGATGAGAGGGTAACTAGTAAGCTTAGCATTAGGCTGGAGAACTAAGAAATCTGCAGGGTACTCCTAGGAGTCAATGGAGACCATGACATCCTCCACAATTTCCTCAAGGGTAATTGTGGAATGGTCTGCAAGTTGCAACACTAATGTGGTCTTCCTCAATGACCCTTCAGGTTGAGCTTGAGCATGGTGTCCTTGGTCATCACATAAATGGCAGCCCCAAGATCAATTAGAGTGTTTGGGACAATGGTACCATTGATGTGCACATCTACTACAGGGCTTCTAGGGTCCAAATATTTCGGACATATTACCTACCCTAGCATTAAGTCAGATAGCTGCCCAATGACATTAATGGTAGGGGCATCCCTTTTTCTTCTTCCTGGATGCTTGAAGCACTTCTCCTTAATCAACTTATTGTAAATGGGAACATCTTTTATTGCTTGGAGAAGGGGGATCTTTACACATAGATTTTTCAATTCTCCCAGAAGTTCAAGTTATTTTGGGGTAGGCTGGAGTGGTTGGGCTAATCTCTCAGGAAAGGGTGGATTTAATTTAAGGTTTCTTTCCTCTCTTTCTTCCTCAACCTCCCTATGTGGAGAGGGAGGTTGGTTATCTGGGAGAATTCTCCTAGATCTTAGGTTGATCTCCTCGATTTCTACAACATAAGTTGCATATGATGTCTCTCCACTGTATACTTGTTGAGCCTGCCTATCGTTTAGATTTGGATTTGGCTGGGAAGGAATCTGGAGTTGCTTGGGTGGAGCAGAGTGTAGGAATTTTGGTTGGGTAGGTGGTGGAGGCAATAAAGCTAGAGCATTGTTGTATTGGGGCCTCCACCCATGGTGTGGGGTATTCCACTTAGGTTTTGGAAGAACATAAGGTTGAAATGACTGGTTGGCTAGCTGGGAATGATATTGCGATGCATAGGACCAAAGAGGGGGTGTAGACTAGGAATAATGAGTAGGGGGTACCCAAGAAGGTATAACTGTGGTTTGGTTGGGGTTGTAATATGCATGGGATGACCCTTGCATACCTTGTTGGTATGGTCTAGGCCCAGGAGATCTCCTTTGGTTGATGTAAGAAAGTTGTTTAGTGACCCTTCAGCTCCTTGATATACAGCTTTGAGTTCGGGTAAAGAAGGGCACTTGCCTGTGGAGCGGTTTCTTCACAGACCGAGCAAATCTCAATGCAATTCAATGGACATTCATTCCTAGGATGCCTCCTGGTGCATATAGGACAAAAGATGGCCAAGGCTCTCTCTGCTTCCTCTTGCTTCCTTTTGATGTTCATTGTGTCCAATTGCAAGGCAAGGGTTTGCAACATCTCACTTTTGAAATCTTCCAGCATATTTCCAATTTCACCCTTGATGGATGAGTTGGAAGAGAACGTATTGGCCATAGGTTGACTACCCGTACCCTTTTTCCTGGCTTCCCTAGAATAGTTTCTAAAGACAATCTTGATATCCTCATAAGGTATCCAGAAGATCTTCCCTTACTCCTCTAAGCAGGACCAACTTTAGTGATTTAGGGTCAAGTGTGCACCTGGCCCTTTTGTAAATGAGCTGGAATATTTCTTTATAGTCTTCTATAGATTCATCCTGGCCCATGGTCATCTTGAAAATCTCTTCTTTAGTATCCTTTGACCTACAATAGTCCCTATATTTGTTGTTAAAAGCCTGCTACATCTGAGCCCAAGTTGTGATGCTATCTCCAGGTAAACCCATGAACCAGTGCAATGCTGCATCCTTGATGGTAGATGGAAATAGTTTTAACTTTTGCTCATCATCAGTATAGTCATAGTTTCGCATATAATAACAAAATCAAATAGCAAAGTTTCAGGGTCCTCTTTGGTTAGGCCATGGAGATGAGGTAGGTTAGAGGGGCTTATTTTCTTCATCTTAGTGTCCCCATTGGTTTCCCTGATGGGGAAGGCACCCTCAACTTTTTCTCTATTCCCTCAGTCATTTCGATTTTCAGCCGTTGGTTCAATAGGAATGGGTTCTTCTTCTTCTTCTTCCCCTATAGGTTCTTCAAATATGTTAGGTTGCTCACCTAAAGGTTCCTCCATTTCACAACCACTGAAGAAGGGAGAAGGTTAGTTGTTGGATGCAGTGGGGGTATTTGGCAAGAATTTTCCT
Source organism: Pinus taeda (assembly GCA_000404065.3). Taxonomy (NCBI): domain Eukaryota; kingdom Viridiplantae; phylum Streptophyta; class Pinopsida; order Pinales; family Pinaceae; genus Pinus; species Pinus taeda. The sequence goes on along the minus strand of APFE030113730.1, from coordinate 782 downwards.
AAATTGTTTTTACTCCTATGAGGCAAGAAAGGAAATGTTTTTAGGTTCGTTTTTGGAAGGTTTTTTAGCAAGAATGTACTTTGCAGAAATTAAATTGCTGATTGAATGAAAACTACTTGACAGAAAGAAAAGTTACTTGTTGAATTGAAATTCTACTTGTAGAATGGAAAAGAGGGCAGAATGAAATTGTTGATTGAATGAAAACTACTTACAGAAAGAAAAGAATGGAAAGGAAAGCAGATAATGACAAATGAAAGAACGGAAGCTACTAGATTACTTTTGTAGAAATAAACTAATAGAAGAAAGTTGAAGACTAGAAATAGAAGAAAAGAAAGAAGTAATCACATTCTTCTCTGACACCTCCCTAGCAACGGTGCCAAAACGTGATGAGCGCCAATATTGTACTAAGGATGCTGCAACTCTTGGGCTACAAGCTTTACTTATCAACCCAGTGTTCGTACAAACTTGGAGGTGACAGTGCTATATGCACAAGTAGAAGTGAATCTCCTGCCTGTTGTCACTTGTTCATCTGGCAAGAGACCCCACGGGTTCCAAGCCAGACTTCTATAGAGTCAGAAGAAGCTTGATTCTCTAATGAAAGAAGAGAATATCTATTCTAAGAGAGCTACTCTACTGAAGTAATGAAGAAAACAACATGTTCCAGACTTAAACAGGAATGAAAAAAATTATAGAGATAACCATAAACATAGATATGCAGCGGAAATAATACTTCATTTCATTAATGTAAAATACTGAAATATGCTTACAAACAGTAATGGAAA
>APFE030113720.1:44027-57609 GCA_000404065.3 Pinus taeda | reverse complement strand
TTCGGTATTTTATGATGTAAATGTTTTTAAAGTGTTTTCGCAAGTTTTTAACTTTCTAAATATTTACTTTCATACATGTATCTACAATGAAGGAGACAGATGCCAATCTAACAAATAGTTTTCCAATGAATCAACAACTGTATTAAATTCTCTAGGAATGTGTTCATATGTGATAACCTCAAATTAACGTTCCAAGAGTCGTACCCTTAAATAATGACGTAACAAGATTGGATTAAGAACATGATAATGATTAATCAATTGCATAACAACAAGATGAGAATCTAACCTGACCACCAGATTGGAGATGTCCCTTGATGACACTTCAGGGAGAAGTGAAATTATGGACATGTACTCAACAATATTGTTGGTGGAAGTACTAATAAATACTCCCCCAGAACAAAACAGTACCAACTCAGGTGTGTAAATGACCCAAGTAGCTGATTCAATGTGTCGTGTGTGATGACTGAAACCATCCACCTATCCTACATATGCTAGGGGTAGTGAAGACATTTGCATAACGAGAAATATGTATGAGACAAATACTTCAAGAAATACCAAAAAATCTAGTCACATAAAAAGGAAGAAAAACTTATAAATACATAAAATTACAAAGCACATGCCTAGTGCAGTACTAGGCATAATACTTTTTTAGATAGAGCCCATTTAGGGGCTCAGCTAGTGGGACTCCTTCCCAGTCCTGAAGTTCATATGCTCCTTTTGAGAGGGCTCTTGTGACGATATATGGATCAAGCCATAAGGGTTGAAGTGTTCCTGCCCCCAAGAGGTCATGTTTTTTATTGTAGAGTAAAACAAGATCTCTCTCTTGGTAAGAATGAGGTTTGACCTTTTTTTCGTACTGGGCTTTGACCCGGTGCTTGTGGGATTCAAGTGCCAATTTGGCATCTCAACGGATTTCATCTAGTTGATTTAGGCATAGCAGGCGCTCTTCTTCATCAGTGGTGCCGAGAAAGAGTTCAACGTGATTTGTAAGGAAGGAATCTGACACTCGATTGGTAAAACTACTTCCAGACCATAATCTAGTTGAAAAGTTGTGAAGCTTGTAGAAGTTTTTACTGAAGTTCGGTATGCCCACAATGCAGGATATAACATTCGATGCAAGTTGGTTTTATGATTCCCTACTAACCTATGAATCATGGTCTTTAAGACGCCATTGATGACCTCTACTTGACCATTAGCTTAGGGGTAGTAGGAGGATGATTGATCCTGGTGAAAACATCATCATCATGTGATTCTGAAAATGAGACCCATTGTCTGTAACGATCATGTGGGGCACACTGAAGTGACAAATGACTTGATTAAATAGGAATAGCACCGCTATTCCTCCATCAGCCCAGAAGGTGGCAAGGGCTTCAACCCATTTCGTGAAATAGTCCACAACTACGATAATATAATTGTGTCCAACAGAGGAAGTGGGGTTGCAAGTTACGAAGTCTATGCCCAATTTGGCAAAGGGGCCAATGGAGATAATTGGGTGCAGTAGGGCCGAAGGAGCATGCATTTTCTTTGTAAACACTTGACAAGGGTGGCAGTTCTAGATAGCCTTGATATAATCTTTGAACAAGGTTGGCCAATAGTAGCATGTGCGCAAATTTTTCTGAGCAATAGATATGCCAGAAAGATGACCGCCACATGCCCCAGCATGGTAGTCATTTAAAACGTGTTCTACCTCCTCATGAGTGAGGCAACGTCGAAGAACTGTATCAGCACCATGATGATATAACGTATCATTAAGCACTAAATAGTGTTGTGCTTGGTGGCAGATGCAATGATGGTCACCTGACGATAGTTTAGGGAGGAGACGTTGCACTGGGAGGTAGACAAGAATGTCACCATACCAAGGGTCAGTAGAGTCGATAAGATAGATAGCTTCATCCGGAAGAGTATTGTGGGCTATCTCGTTAGGAATGACAATGGGAAGATCCGACAAAAGTTTGGCGAAGGCTAAGGAATTTTTCGTCTTGGTAGCAATGAAAACCAAATCAAATCGTTGGAGGATCACTATCCATTTGGAATATTCCTTCCAATGACGTGACGAGACAAAGTGTGTCTCATGGCATTCTCCAAGGCGACGATAGTAGTCTATCACGACAGTATGTAATGTCGGAAACAGTTGACAACAAAGACAATGACCAAGGACAACTTTTCCACATGTGAACATTTGAGTTCGGGACTAGCTAGGCCTTTCAATAGATAGTATATCACATTCTCACTTTGGTCATCATGAGTTTGAACCAAGACCATACCTAGAGAGGATGGCGAGGTTGCCAAGTATAGAAGAAAGTTGCACCCCAAGGAGTGGGGCTGATATAAGTGCCATTTTCAAGGCATCAAATGATCATTGAGCTTGATCATCCCACTGGTACATCACTCCCTTCTTAAGTAGGCACATAAATCCTTTCATTAACTTGGCATAATTTACGATGAACCATTGTAAGAAGTTTGATTTCCCCTGTAAACGTTGGAGCTACAAAATGGATTGTGGTTCGGGCAATTGAGTAATTTCCTTTACCTTATCAAGATCAACCCTACTCCCATAGTTGGAGACAATGAATCCAAGTAAGCGTCTAGACTCGACAAAGAAAACACATTTATGCAGATTCAGATTTATGTTATAGAACCAACACCTAAGAAAGATAGCTCTTAAATGATATGTCTGATATCGTGAAATGCGTAATCCATGGCCCTTTGAAATGTTTCTTTAGAATTCTTTGAACCAAATGTGAGTTTTCTATAGGGAAAGATTCCCCATGGGAAAATGAAGGTGGTTATGTGTTAGTCTATTGGTTTTATGGCAATCTGGTTGTAACCTAAGAAACCATCCATGAATGAGAATGATTCACAACCGGTGCAGTTGTTGATGATTTATTCAATGAACGGTGTGTTAGCCTCCTGCTGCAGCAAGTTACTCATATTTCATGATTGACATTTTCATAGACCAAATATCTCATACTTTGCATGCTGCAATGCTCCATATTTTCTTAATAGTCTCCAAGCGAAGAAGGCTACTTAGAGTTCATCTAACTGCCTTCCAAATATTGAGAAGTTATTCTAGTGTTGTACAATTTTCAATTGAAGGGAGGTCCAAACAGCTTAATCTTGGTCTCCCTAGGTTTCAATTTCCTGTTTTAGAATATAGAGAATGAAAATCTGTCCAAACAGCTTAATCTTGGCAGATCCTTAGATAGGTAGAGAACCAAAGGAGCCCAACTGCTTAATCTGGGCCCTTGGATGAAATAAGGGTAGTTTGTAGATAGGAAAGCATAAAAAAGAAAAATTGAAATGATGGGTTTGCAAGTCTAAGTGCACGAAAACCAAAAGAAGAAAAAATGTTAGGTAAGTAGGCTGGGTAGGTAGTTGAGGTTGCAGAATTCTGATCGCTGATCAGTTTCCAGGTTTTCAGGTGTCATCTTACTCAGGGCACAATCACCAGGCAATTCTATGTGAGAAACTCAAAAACAGGCATAACTAACTTCCTTTCTCCATCTCCCCCAAATCATTAACTAACTTCCCCAAAAGAGGTCAAGATCTGCTTGATACCTCTTAAGTTCCATCATTTTCATGTCATTAGCTTGGGTGAAGATCTGCTTTACTCAAAGAAATTTCATATCCCCTCTATAAGATTCTATTCCCCCATTGCAGCCTAAGATTTCTGAAAATTAGCGCTTTCTTACCATCTCCATATTAACCACTGACATTATTATGTAACTCCTTATATTTTCCTTGTCCCCATACTAAAACTATGTAAATAATCCCCCTATGTAAATATCCCTCCCCCTGGTTGAAAAATAACCATAAGTACCCCCGGGAATTGCTCAGTTTGTCTGAAACTTAGCAAGAACCCTCATGCTACCCCTTCAAACCATATTCTAAATACAATGGACTCCTTCCAAAGTATAAAATCCCTTGTAGGTTATCGGACCCCTTCCGAGGCCTCAAGCGTCCTGCTGACCCACTTACTCATTTCTTCCGACCATAATAGACCCTTGCCGATTTCCTTAACACTCCGCAGATCCTAGAACGCCAGCTCGCTTCGCAAGATCGCAATGTTCTCACCATATAAGCTATGCCCCATCCGTTCCCCCCTGATGCGATATTGCGATATTGGCGATCAGCCGTTGCAAGCGTCGCATGTCCAACTGAACTACCTTCCCGTTCCCCACCGACGCGATATTGCGATCACATCAGAAAAATTCATTGCATCGCCTACAAGTATGAGCACCCCACCATGTCACGTCTGTACCAGGCCAGGGACCCACTGCTGACGTCAGGAGGCTAAATAAATGACTACCTGCAATTGACTGATGGAAGAGTTTTCCATGGATGGTACCAGTAGTTTTAGATATACCAAAAAAAATCATCATAGCTGGTCGCCCCAGAAAGAGCATGGCCCTGCGCCCAATACAGTACCAATTAGCTACATAGGAAACCTAGAATATACTTGAAAGTTTGCAACACCCTACACAGGGAAATTTCCTTCATCTCTTCTTTACGAGCAACCATTAGTGGAAGTGTCTTCATCTTCTCTGGACTTGGTTTGTGTTTATTTCTAATTCTGAGATAAAGGCTAACATGTAAGTTAGTTATTTAGTATAAAAATATTAAAAAAAAATATGAGAAACCTTTAGTCAAATAAATCTTTGGTCGGAAATTCAACTCCGGATTCAGGGGAGAAAATATTTCCCTGGCCTGTGCACAAAATCATATATATACATATGTGTAGTCATATAATCACTATTTTTTATTAATTAATGTGAATATCATTGATCTGTTAGTTGTTTGTTTTTGCTACTGAGGCTGCTCCTCCTCGCCTTTAATGATTTCTTTCCATTTCGTCTGGAGCCTAACAGACTGCTCCTTTTTCAATGAATATTTTTAATAGTAAATTTTATATATAAATGTTTATAATGAAATATTTGTTTAAAATAATAATGACTATTTATTAAAATAATAGTAATCTTTTAAATACTAATGTAAAAATTATTGAAAACATTATTTATGATAAAAAAAATATTTTAATCTTCTAAATACTAATGTAAAAATGATTGAAAACATTATTCCTGATAAAAAAAATCTTTTAAATTTGCACGGTAAATACTGTATTCCTTTTATATTGAATTTAAAATGAGAATAAATTTTTTATTTAAAATAAACACATGTCATAAATAAAATATAACATATAATTTAATAAATTAAATATAGCATGTCACTTAATTTAACAATTTCATGCTTAGGTGCTTGAATGATATCTAAGTGACAATCAGGTAGGTCCTAAACGATTTTCACTGGCTACTACATGCTTGAATTTGATGATTCCATGGGAAACATAAAGTGTCGGCCACCATGAAATGAATTTGAGGAGCGTTTAATTCCCACATACCAGGTTAGAATATATAAGGGGATTCAATTTTGCGAGGTTTGTATTATTTCCCGGTCAATAGTGCTGTTGTAGTTCAAATTTTCCCATTTGGGCTGTAGTTCAATTTTTATGGCATTTTCTTGAAATATTACTATTTCATCCATAGATACCTGTAATTCTTATTGTGTGAATAATAACCTGTAATACATTTGCTCTGTGAGCAAGATATTCGGTGTACATATGTTGTGTATCTAGAAGGCCGAACGCACACACACCATAGCTGTTTTCAAAAACTACATTTATTCGGTGAAGATACTATTTCTATTATGATTTCTCCTACGTACTGTCCTCACTGCCTTGGTGATACTATTGATATTATGACTTCTCTTACCTACTGTCCTCATTGACTTGGTAATACTATTTATATTATGATTTCTATAATCGATGGGGGAGAGCACTACCTTGGTCATCCTTGCTCTATGCCATTTCTGTTTGTGAAGATTTGTCCATTTCTATAATATCTACCTACCCACCTAGTGGTCATCCCTGCTATATGGAATTTCATTTCAGTCAGGATTTTTCGTATTCGAATTATTTAGTTCTTCGTTCAGGCGAGGACCGTTTGAATTTAATACCCTGAACTTGATGGGTATATTTAGTCTTTTAGATGCAGGATTTAGTCTATTATATATTAGAGAGACAGGCCCCTGTAATATACCTGTAGCTTTGGGTTAGCATTTGAAGGGGAATGAGTGGTCATCATTAAGGAGGACTGTAGATGGTAGGAGGATTGACTGCTTATATCATGTACCAGATCATCGTTCATATTCATGTGCATGTAAGTGGAACGTTCCTCTGTTTTCCCTTGACTTCACTGTAGATGGTTCAACATTCCTCTGTTTTCCCTTGACTTCACTGTAGACGGTTCAACATTCATGTGCATCAACATTCATATGCACATAAGAGTGTCTCCTTTATTATTGAGGAACAAGAAGGCTTCGCTGATTACATTGAAAATATGCATCAACAACCAAGAAACTGTTTCAACATGGATTGGGAAGGCTTTTCTTTTTTGGCAAAATCCCTGCTAAACGCACTGCTCGCCCAAAAACCATTTGAGAAACAGCCAGCAGCCAAGAAACAGAAAATTCGCGCAGGTAGAAAAAATCGCACTTCGGAGCTCCGGAACAAGAAACAGAGGCAGTTTTCGATGCACGATTAGCGCGCACGAGAAATAGGCCATTTCGGAGAATCTTTGGGGAATCTTTTGATTCCTTGGCCCGTTTTGCGCCGAAAAAGCCCGAAATCGCCCGATTTTGCCAAATTAATCCAGTTTAAAGACAAGAAAGGACCAGTGACAGAGATTAAAGTGTATCAGATCAAATCAACAGTGAAAAAGCATGTCAAAGAGTATCAGTAGGCGGCGGAGATCATCAATGTAGCAGCAAAGAGTATCAGCGAAAGATCTTAACAACAGTCCAAAGCAGGTGAACATTTAATACCTTCCAGCAAAGTCAGAGAAAGAGGGCGAAGCCACTTAAAACCCTCTAATCATAATTATTGCACATTGAACTCGCACCAGATCAGAACTACAGATCCCAAAGCACAATCATTCCATCAGTACCGCATCGATCCTCTAAGGGTCACATTGCACTCTTTTTGATTCAGTTGCCTCTAGCGCAGCCCAAAGGACTTACCTGCATTTAATTTCAGCAACACTTAGGCTTTAGAAAAGCTTTTCCAGTAGACCTGTTTAGGTCAATTGTAATAAATCACTTCTGATATTTTGCTTATATATACCACCTTGAAAGATAGGTTAAAGGGGGGTTGGTGAGTGAGTCGAGGAAATTGCTTAATCTTTATCTCGACATTTTCTTCAAGCAGAGACCCGCACTGTAACTTTCATATTTTCTATAATCAAAGACTGTTGAAGGCATGGATTTCGAAACTATTTGATGTGTTTAATTGGCCGAGGAGTGATTACAGAATTCCTGTGCTTCTACATGACTCAATAAGTGTTTCTCAACTCTGTTAATTTTCATGTTTTGTTTACCACCGTTCCGCTATCTAATCTGCAGAAAAGAAGAATAGCTTAGGATTTGTTTAAATACACCTTAAGCTCAATTTCTGCATTTTTTCATGTTTTCATCAGAAATAGTTATGAACATGTATACTTAACTGATCTTGTTTACGCTGTTTCTTTCACATATGAATGAGAGTTTTGGAATTCTTAGCTGCTCCTAGATAATCATTCATCCATTTCTCCTCTTGTTCAGTATGATGAAATGATTCTCCTTTGCCTTTCATCTTTGATCGTCATTCCATCCTTTCGGTAGATTGATAATTGTATCATGTGTGGCTATCCCGCTCCTTAATCCTCTTATGACCAAGAAAACACAACAGCAAGCATTAATCCATGACTCCATGCCCAATGGTTTGAAACTTATCACACCTTACCTTGCCTCCTTGCTTGAGATTTCTCACTTCCACCCAAACACAAACAGAAAACCTCTGAGCCAAAAGCTAGTCTAATATCATCAACAAAGTTGAATTATAAAGAGAGAGCCCTCTCTGATTGCAGGTGGGCTAGAACCTACAATCCAAAGATTGGTTTGTGGTTACCTCAGCCGTATCCCTAAACAGGAGCCTAGGGACAACCTGAGAGATAACATAATGATGACTCCACTGGGGATCTCCTCAGATAAATTCATTAAACCAGTCTGCAGCCCCACAGAGGAAGAAACCGACCTGTGAAAGTCTCGGTTGACCTGTGTTGTTGTGTCTTTCAGAAAATTTCTCAAAAAATAGATTAGAAACTGGCTCCTAAGAAACACACGCGTAATACACGATCAAATCCTGATCCAAATAGCCCAGCTGTTGTTGAAAATCCGAATTTGATTCCTAAGCTCATTAGAAAGCAAAAGCAAAAAGAAGACCAAGCTGCTACGAGTCCTGAAATAGTTCAGCCAAGCAGTGTTCCAACCCCTGGCAAAGTTTTATTTCGGTCAACCCCAAGTTCCCCTGGTTCATCACCTCCTTCTCCAAGCAGCTCCTCTACACCTCCATCCCATACTCCTACTACCACAACTACTCCCTCTACCCCGGTTGTTTCTGTTCTCCCCGCTGCTTTAGTTGTTCTGCTTATCCCCATCATCATGGCTAGATATGCACCCTTACAATTTCCTGCTAATCCCGGGGCTATGCCTCAGGACTACCAATCAAAAATCACCTATTTTGATGGTGCAACCTCCTGCATCGCCCAACAACATACAAAGAAAATGCAGGATTATTTCGAGAGTTATGAGATTGATGATGAGAGTGTAAGAATGGAGACTTTTGTCCAAAGTTTGACCGGTGATGTCAGAACCTGGTTTAGGGCACTTCCACCCAATTCTCTAGTAAACCCTGAAGCCTTATACCAGGCATTCATTAACAGATGGGAGAAAAAGAAAGACCCCCTACACATACTGTTCGTGTATGATACTATCAAAAGAGGACCTGGGGAAGCTGTTCTGGATTACTGTGCTAGATTTAACAATGTTTACAATGCAATACCACACAATTTAAGACCTCCACCTGACCTCGCTTTATATAAATTCCTGGATGGCTTTGATGCTGAGATGGCATATCAATTAAGGGAAAGAGCCCCTCAAAGCCTTGCAAAAATGCAAGATGCTGCAGTGAGTGTGGAAGCAAATCTAATTGCTAAAAGAAACAGAACTAGAACTGAGAGAAGAACCACTTTCAAAGAAGAACCCTCAACCTTCGATCAGAAGCTAGATGCTATCATCAATGGTATCCACAGGCTGGGAGATAGAGTGGACAATGTTGAGAGAAAAACTTCATGGGAGGGGCAACAGCCCAATGCCATAAGGAACCCTAACTTCAGAAAAACCCAAAACACGAACGGTGGAAGGGCCAGCCCTGACCATGATATTAGGCCTCCTTTTCAAGAAAACTATGCAGAGGCATCTACATCCGCTGAGCCCACAGATGGAACAGATATGAACCTGATAGATTCAAAAAATGAACAGCCAATCTTCCTTAGGGAAGAAGACCGACCATACCTTGATGCAAAACAATTTCACACCAAGTCGGGAGAGTCCTTTGACTTTAAACAAGGATATGATACTGCTGTATACGAGGTACAAAAGCAATACAAATTAAGAACAAGGACCATTGATGTCCCCCCACCTAGAAAAATAAAAGATAGCAAACAACTCAACAAGAGTAAAGCAAGGATTACCAACAATCAACCAGCTGACAGCTCGGTCCCAAACCCTCACTAGGTTACTGTGGAGGATGTAACAGGCACACACTCTCCTATTGATGACCCTCTACCTCCCTCCTCCCCAAAAGAAGTTCTGAATAGCATTCCCAGACATCTTCCCAAAACAGAGATACCACAAACGGTAATACACCGTGACACTGACATTCCAGAAGAGAACATAGAGAGTATGCCTGAAAAAGAGAAATTCACCATGGTCAACGCCAAGAACTCATTGGAAAAACCTTTTAGTTTAGAAGCAGAGATTGGAAAACTCAAGATTTCCATTCCCCTCTCAGAACTTGCCAAACATGATGTATACAGACAACAGATTCAAAGGTCGCTCCAATTACCAGAAGTAAGGGATGATGTAAACGTTTTAGACGATACCCCTGAAGTACTGTTCGGTCCAGAAGTTGACGGAAAAACAACATATGGACCTGTTCCACCTTTTTATGTCAGCCTACACATACATGACAAAATACTGCACAATGCTATGTTTGACTCAGGTGCCTCACATAACCTTATGCCCAAAGCGGTGATGGAAAGGTTGAACCTCGATGTCACAAGGCCATACAAAGATCTGTATTCCTTTGATTCAATTCAGGTCAAATCTCTAGGCTTGATCAAAGACCTTTGTGTCTCTCTAGTCCAATTCCCCAACAAGACCATCTTAATGGACGTAGTAATAGCCGACATCCCTACAAAGTATGGTATGCTTCTATCCAGATCGTGGGGAGAAAAATTGCAAGGATCTCTCCAACTCGACCTCTCTTATGCCACTATATCTGTCTTTGGGCAACCAAAGAGACTATATAGAGAAACATTAATGAAGTATGTGGTAAACAGTGAGGAAAAACCCCAAAATTTTCCCATATACTCAATCCATTATGATATGGATTCTTTTATTTTATTCAATGATAACACCAGACCTCCAACAGATGATAAGCCGTTATCTTTGGAGCAAGGAATGAACGTCAATGAGGAATCGGTTGCCAATACCCATGAAATTATCTCAACGGCTAAGGCAACCAACACACAGAAGGAAGAAAATCTCGAAACCAAAATTACCAGTCTGCCTGGTCCTCAAACAACCGAAACTCTCAATACAAACCCGAAACAAGAAGTCACATGGTATTTGGAGTTTGATGGTTCAGTTAACAAGCTAGGAGCAGGGGCTGGAGTACGGATTTACAATACTCATGATAATCACGCACAAGGCCATGCCTATAGACTCAATTTCAGATGTACAAACAATATGGCGGAGCATGAAGCCCTTCTCTTAGGCCTGAAGTTGCTCAAAACCCTGGAAGCTACTACAGTCTCCATCCTAGGTGATTCGGACTTGATTATACAACAAATAAAGGGTAACTTTGTCGCTAATGATAGTAGAATGAGAGCTTACAGAGCTGCTGCCACCGAATTACTCAACACCTTCAGTGAATTTAAGCTGGCCAAAATTGCACGAGATCACAATATTCACGCCCATAGTCTAGCAACCTTTGCTAGCACATGTAAGCTTCCCTTTGAACCAAATCACCATTTCACCGCTGACATAAAACAAAGACCTTCGGTCCCCAACAATGTCAAGGATTGGCAGGTATTTCAAAGTGATGCCCAGATCAACAGTTTCTTAACTCTGGAGGACGAATTTTCCAACACAAACATTGACATGGATGCAATGGCCGAATCACAACAGTTAGCCGAAGAAAACCACCTGACTATAACAGCTGCAACAACTAAGCAAACCTTTAGCCCAACTGTTTTTGACAATACAAACATAAGACAGCTGAAACAAATTTGTTTAGAGAAAACAACCAAGATAGAGGATGAGTTTATTGATTTGAAAAGTAATGTTCTACCGGCCGGCCTTACTCCATTGGAAGACATGTTTGATGACAACGATGTGCCCAGAAAGCCAAAGATGGAACCTTTGAATGCTGCCATAGACGAACACAACATAGGAACAGCAGAACATCCCAGAATGATTAAATTGTCCAAAAATCTGCCTCCTGACCAAAAACCGAAATATGTGGATTTGTTCAAAGAATTCCAAGATGTATATGCCTGGAGTTACGAGGACTTGAAGTCCTATGACACTTCAGTAATCCAACACACCATTCCCTTAAAACCAAATCAAAAACCATTCAAACAGAAACTCAGAAGAATCAACCCCATGCTTCTCCCCTTGATTGAAAAAGAAATAAAGAGAATGTTTGAAGCAGGTATCATTGCACCCATCAGATTCTCTGAATGGTTGTATAGCTTAGTTCCCACCAGGAAGAAAACAGGAGAGATAGGACTATGTGTAGATTTGAGAAATTTAAACCAGGTCTCTCTAAAAGACCACTACCTGTTGCCCAAAATGGATCATATCTTGCAAAGAGTAGTGGGTTCCTCTAGAATTTCTTTACTAGATGGATTTTCAGGATTTAACCAAATACTTGTTCACCCAGATGACCAGGACAAGACAACTTTTACCACACCGTGGGGGACATTCAAGTACGTCAAAATGCCTTTTGGGCTAAAAAACGATGGTGCTACCTTTCAAAGGGCAATGGATATTGCATTTGCTAAGGAGATACATGATTTCCTCGTAGTTTACCTTGATGACCTGACCCCATTCTCCAAATATGACCAAGAGCACCTTAAGCACTTAAGGCAAATTTTCATAACATGCAGGAAATATGGCATTTCCTTGAATCCGAAGAAGTCCCTATTAGCCCTTGAGGAGGGCAAGCTTTTAGGGCATATCATATCAAAAGATGGGATTAGAATTGACCCGAAAAGAATTCAAGCTATCCTTCAAATCCCTTATCCAAGAAACATAAAAGAACTGCAAGCTTTCCTGGGAAAGATCAATTTCCTGAGGAGATTTATCCCAAATCTAGTCGAGCTAATAAGGCTACTGAGCAACATGCTGAAGAAGGATGCCAAGGTAAAATGGTCTCTTGAAGCCAAGCAGGCTTTTGAGAGTATAAAAACTGCCCTAACTCAAATGCCTGTCCTCACCAGTCCTCAATTCGACAGAGATTTTATCATTTTTTCCTTCGCATCTGAACAAACTATAGCTGTTGTCCTTCTGCAGAAAGATGATCAGGGCAACGAAAAGCCAATTGCTTTCTTCAGCTGAGCCTTGAGAGATGCGCCCTTGAAATATCAAATAATAGAAAAGCAGGCCTATGCCCTAGTCAAAGCCATCAAAGATTTCAGGATATACATCCTATACTCCCATGTGATTGCCTATGTCCCTAATGCTGTTGTAAAGGATATACTAACTCAAGAGGGACTGGAAGGCAAAAGAGGCAAATGGATTGCCAGTATACTTGAATATGACATTGAAATAAAGCCCACCAAGCTCATAAAAGGACAAGGGTTAGCCAAGCTAATGTCCGAAAAAAACTTCCAAGCATTAGAAATTAATCAACTGGACGATGAACCGGAGCTGGAGACTCCACAGATCAGTGAAACCTTCATGCAATCTCCATGGTACACTGATATTTGCTTTGTATTGTTAAACCTGTGTGCTCCCCCAGGATTGTCCAGAACCAAGAAAAGATTTTTAAGGATGAAATCATCAAAATTCTGTGTCATAGATGGTGCTTTATTTTGGAAAAATCACGAAGGTATTTTGTTTAAATGTTTAACTATAAATGAAACTAACAGCATCATGAAAGAATTCCATGTAGGGGACTGTGGAGGACACTTGTATTGGAAATCCACGGCTGACAAGATCTTACGGGCTGGTTATTACTGGCCCTCTTTATTTGCAGATGTAAAGAAGTTTGCTGTCTCATGTCACAAATGCCAAATCTTTGAAGGGAAAAGAAAGCTACTGCCCTTGCCCCTTAAGCCCATTTCAACCGAGAAACCTTTTCAACAATGGGGTCTCAACTTCATTGGAGAAATTCATCCCTCTTCCTCAGGCCAACACAAGT
>APFE030113720.1:33306-43945 GCA_000404065.3 Pinus taeda | reverse complement strand
GCCATCCCATGTAGGCAAGCCAATGACTCCACCATTATCCAATTCCTTGAGAGCAATATCCTTTCCAGATTCGGCTGCCCTGAGAAAATTATCACTGACAATGCCGCTGCTTTCAAATCCACTAAAATCATCAACTTTTGCCATAAATACCACATCACCTTAGGCCACTCCACAGCTTACTACCCTCAAGGTAATGGCTTGGCCGAATCGTCCAACAAAAGCCTCATCAATATCATAAAGAAGCTGCTGGAAGAAAAATAAAAGAACTAGCACAGGAAGCTCACAAATGCTTTATGGGCAGACAGACTTTCCGCCAAGAAATCCATTGGCATGAGCCCTTATGAACTTGTATATGGCATGGAAGCCAAGTTCCCTTCATCTCTGGGCATATCTACTGTTAAATTGTTAAAAGAAGTTCAGGTCGAACCGAATGACATGCAGAGAAGAGTTAATCAAACTGTTCACCTTCAGCAAACCAGAGAGCAAGTCTTCAACAGAGCTCAAATACTGCAAGAAAAACTCAAGAAGATGTTCGATAAGAAGGCGAAAGCAGAGGATTTCTGGGTGGGCAGCAAAGTTCTAAGATGGGATTCACGAAGAGAAGACAATGGAAAACACGCAAAATTCTATTTTCTGTGGAAAGGTCCATACATTATCAGCACTGTGCAAGGCAGTAATACCTATTTTCTCAACTCTACAGATGGCAGCATAGCTAAAGAAGGCCCCATCAATGGTTGAATGCTAAAGCACTACAATGATCCCTTTGAATAAAAGAGCAGGCGATGTTTTATTTTTGTACATAGAATATTTGTATATACCGGTGTTTTGTTTTGTTTTTGTAAGAATCCATAATGCTGAAGCACGCAGGAGAAAGCAGGCGGTGCTTTACAGTTTAACAGCATCACAAGCGAAGGAAAGAGTTGTTACCAGTCTAAAGGTTCAAATCAATCCAACAGTCAAGAAGAAGATGTTCAAAACAGAGCAAAAACAGAAGAAACAAGGCAATCTGACCTGCTGTTCTTGGCTTCTCATAAAGAAAAGCCATCCCCAAGTGGAGCCACTGTTATCCTCCTGCTGCAGCAGGTTACTCATATTTCATGATTGACATTTTCACATACCAACTATGTCATACTTTTCATGCTGCAATGCTCCATATTTTCTTAATAGTCTCCAAGCGAAGAAGGCTACTTAGAGTTCATCTAACTACCTTCAAAATATTGAGAAGTTATTCTAGTGTTGTACAATTTTCAGTTGAAGGGACGCCAAACAGCTTAATCTTGGTCTCCCTAGGTTTCAATTTCCTGTTTTAGAATATAGAGAATGAAAATCTGTCCAAACATCTTAATCTTGGCAGATTCTTAGATAGGTAGAGAATCAAAGGAGCCCAACTGCTTAATCTGGGCCCTTGGAAGAAAAAAGGGTAGTTGGTAGATAGGAAGGTATAAAAAAGAAAAAATTGAAATGATGGGTCTGCAAGTCTAAGTGCACCCAAACCAAAAGAAGAAAAAATATTAGGTAAGTAGGCTGGGTAGGTAGTTTTGAGGTTGCAGAATCTTGATTGCTGATCAGTTTCATGTTTTTAGGGTGTCATCTCTACCCAGGACACAATCACCAGGCAGTTTTATGTGAAAGAGCTCAAAACATGCATAACTAACTTCCTTTCTCCATCTCCCCCAAATCATTAACTAATTTCCCCAAAAACAAGATCTGCTTGATACCTCTTAGTTTCATCATTTTCATGTCATTAGCTTGGGTGAAGATCTACTTCACTCAAAGAAATTCCATACTCTCTCTATAAGGTTCTATCACCCTGTTGCAGCCTAAGATCTCCCAAACTTAGTGCTCTCTTACCATCTCCATATTGACTACTGACATTATTATTTAACTCCCTATATTTTTCCCATCCCCCTACTAAAACTATGTAAATCATCCCCTATGTAAATATCCCTCCCCCTGGTTGAAAAATAACCATAAGTGCCCCCGGGAATTGCTCAGTTTGTCTGAAACTTGGAAAAAGTCCTCATGCTGCCCCTTCAAACCATCTTCTAAATGAAATATACTCCTTGCAAAGTATAAAATCCCTTTTTAGGTTATCAGACCCCTTCTAAGGCCTCAAATGCTTTTCTAACACACGTACTCACTCCTTCCGACCGCAATAGACCCTTGCCGATTTCCTTAACACTCTGCAGATCCTAGTAAGCCATCTCGTGTTGCCATATCGCAATATTATCACCACATAGTTGTGCCCCATCCTTTGTTACCCGATGTGATATCACGATATCGGCGATCGGCAGTCGTAAGCATTGCATGTCCAAAGTAAATACCTTCTCGTTCCCCACTGATGCGATATTGCGATCGCATCGGAAGAAGTTCATCGCATCGCATTAAAGTATGAGCACCATGCCACGTCACATCTATACCAGGGACCCACTGCTGATGTCAACAGGCTGACGTCATCTGCTGTATTGCTAACGTGAGCAGCCAAAAAATCGAAAATTCACGTAGGAAGAAAAATCGTGCTTCGGAGCTCCAGAACAGGAAACGGAGGCAGTTTTCGATGCGCGATTAGCGTGAAGCGCCAATCACGTATCACTACGGGAAATAGGCCGTTTTGGGGAATCTTTAGCGAATATTTTGATTCCTTGGCCCGTTTTGCGCCGAAAAGCCCGAAATTGCCCGATTTTACCAAATTAATCCGATTTAAAGACAGGAAAGGACCAGAGACAAAGATTAAAGAGTATCAGATCAAATCAATAGGGAAAAATCACGTCAAAGAGAATCAGCAAGCGATGGAGACCATCAATGTAGCGACAAAGAGTATCAGTGAAGATCTTAACAGTGGCCCAAAGCAGGAGAAAATTTAATACCTTCCAGCAAAGTCAAAGAAAGAGGGCGAGGCCACTCAAAAACTCTCAAATCATGGTTATTGCACATTTAACTCACACCAGAACAGAACTAGAGATCCCAAAGCACAGTTATTCCAGCAGTACTGCATTGAGCCTCCAAGGGCCACATTGCACTCTTTTTGATTCAGCTGCCTCTAGCACAGCCCAAAGGACTTACCTGCATTTAATTCCAGCGACAATTATGTTTTAGAAAAATATTTTCTGATAGAACTGTTTAGGTCAATTGTAATAAATGACTTCTGATATTTTGTTTATATATACCACCCTGAAAGATGGAGTAGGGGTTGGTTGGTGAGTCAAGGAAGTTGCTTAATTTTTGGTATCTCGACATTTTCTTCAAGAAGAGACCCGCACTGTAACTGTCGTACTTTCTATAATCAAAGACTGTTGAAAGCATGGATTCTGAAACTGTTTGATGTGTTTAATTGGCCGAGGAGTGATTGTGGAATTCCTGTGCTTCTACATGGTTCAATAAGTGTTTCTCAACTCTATTAATTTTTCATGTTTTGTTTTACCACCGTTCCGCCATCTAAATTGCAGAAAAGAAGAATAGCTTAGGATTTGTTTAACTACACCTTAGGTTCAATTTCTGCAATTTTTCATGTTTTCATCAGAAATAGTTATGAACATGTATACTTAAATGATCTTGTTTACGCTGTTTCTTCCACATATGAATGAGAGTTTAGGAATTATTAGCTGCTCCTAGATAACCATTCATTCACTTCTCCTCTCTTTCAGTTTGATGAAAGATTCTCCTTTGCCTTTCATCTCTGATCGTCATTCCATCCTTTCAGTAAATTGATAACTGTATCATGTGTGGCTATCCCACTCCTTAATCCTCTTGTGGCCTAGAAAACACGACAGCAAGCCTTAATCCATGACTCCATGCCAATGGTTTGGAACTTATCACATCTTACCTTGCCTCTTTGCTTGAAATTTCTACCTTCCATCCAAACACAAACAAAAACCCCTGAGCCAAAAGCTAGCCTAAAATCATCAAAAAAGTTGAATCATTAAGAGAGAGCCCTCTCCGATTGCAGGTGGGCTAGAACCTGCAATCCAAAGATTGGTTTGTGGTTACCTCGGCCGTATCCCTTCAAGAGCCTAGGGACAACCTAAGTGATAACATAATGGTGACTCCACTGGGGACCTCCTCAGATAAATTGATTAAACCAGTCTGCAGCCCCACAGAGGAAGAAACCGACCTGTGAAAGTCTTGGTCGACCTGTGTTGTTGCGTTTTTTAGAAAAAGTTCCTAAAAAAATAGAGTAGAAGCTGGCTCCTAAGAAGCAAACGCGTAATACATGATCAAATCCTGATCCAAATAGCCCAGCTATTGTTGAAAATCCAAATTTAATTCCTAATATCATTAGAAAACAAAAGCAAAAAGAAGACCAAACTGCTGCGAGTCCTGAAATAGTTCAGCCAAGAAGTGTTCCAACCCCTGTCAAAGTTTTATTCCAGTCAACCCCAAATTCCCCTGGTTCATCACCTCCGTCTCCAAGCAGCTCCTCTACACCTCCATCCCATACTCCTACTACCACTACTACTCCCTCTAGCCCGGTTGTTCCTGTTATCCCCGCTGCTCTAGCTGTTCTGCTTATCTCCATCATCATGGCTAGATATGCACCCTTACTATTGCCTGCTAATCCCGGGGCTATGCCTCAGGACTACCAATCAAAAATCACCTATTTTGATGGCGCAACCTCCTGCACCGCCCTATAGCATACAAAGAAAATGTAGGATTATTTCAAGAGTTATGATATTGATGATGAGAGTGTAAGAATGAAGATTTTTGTCCAAAGTTTGACCGGTGATGTCAGAACCTAGTTTAGGGCACTTGCACCCAATTCTATATTAAACCCTGAAGCTTTATACCAGGAATTTACTAACAGATGGGATTAAAAGAAAGACCCCCTACACATACTATCTAAGTATGATACTATCAAAAGAGGACCTTAGGAAACAGTTCTGGATTACTGTGCAAGATTTAACAATGTTTACAATGCAATACCACAAAATTTAAGACCTCCACCTGATCTCTCTTTATACAAATTCCCGGATGGCTTTGATGCTGAGATGGAATATCAGTTAAGGGAAAGAGCCCCTCAAAGCCTTGCAGAAATGAAAGATTTTGTAGTGAGTGTGGAAGCAAATCTAATTGCTAAAAGAAACAGAACTAGAACTGAGAGAAGAACCACTTTCAAAGAAGAACCCTTAGCCTTCGATCAGAAGCTAGATGCTATCATCAGTGGCATCCACAGGCTAGGAGATAGAGTAGACAATGTTGAGAGAAAAACTTCATGGGAGGGTCAACAGCCCAATGCCATAAGGAACCCAAACTTCAGAAGAACCCAAAACACAAACGTTGGAAGGGCCAGTCCTGACCATGATATTAGGCCTCCTTTTCAAGAAAACTATGCGGAGGCATCTACATCCACTGAGCCCAAAGAAGGGACTCATATGAACCTGGTAGATTCAGAAAACGAACAACGAATCTTCCTCACGGAAGAAGACCGACCATATCCTGATGCAAAACAATTTCACACCAAGTCGGGAGAGTTCTTCGACTTTAAACAAGGCTATGATACTGCTGTGTACGAGGTACACAAGCAATACAAATTACGAACAAGGACCATTGATGTTCCCCCATCTAGCAGAATAAAAGATAGCAAACAACTCAACAAAAGTAAAGGAAAGATCACCAGCAATCAACTAGCTGACAGCTCAGTCCCAAACCCTCATCAGGTTACTGTGGAGGACGTAACAGACACACACTCTCCTATTGATCAGCCTCTACCTCCCTCCTCCCCAAAAGAAGATCTGAATAGCCCTACCAAAAATCTTCCCAAAACAGAAATATCACAAACGTTCATACATCGTGACACTGACATTCCAAACGAAAACATAGAGAGTATGCCTGAAAAAGAGAAATTCACCACTGTCAATGCCAAGAACTCATTGGAAAAACCATTCAGTTTAGAAGCAGAGATTGGAAAACTCAAGATTTCCATTCCCCTATCAGAACTTGCCAAACATGATGTATACAGACAACAAATTCAAAGGTCGCTTCAATTACCAGAAGTAAGGGATGATGTAAATGTTTTAGATGATACCCCTGAACTATTGTTCGGTCCAAAAGTTGACGGAAAAACAACATATGAACCCGTTCCACCTTTTTATGTCAGCCTGCACATACATGACAAAATACTGCATAATGTTATGTTTGACTCAGGTGCCTCACATAACCTTATGCCCAAAGTTGTAATGGAAAGGTTGAACCTCGATGTCACAAGGCCGTACAAAGATCTGTATTCCTTTGATTCAAGTCAGGTCAAATGTTTAGGCTTGATCACAAAGACCTTTGTGTCTCTCTAGTCCAATTCCCCAACAAGACAATCTTAATGGACGTAGTAGTTGCCGACATTCCCACAAAGTATGGTATGCTTCTATCCAGATCGTGGGGAGAAAAATTGCAAGGATCCCTTCAACTCGACCTCTCTTATGCCACTATATCTGTCTTTGGGCAACCAAAGAGACTATATAGAGAAACATTAATGAAGTATGTGGTAAGCAGTGAGGAAAAACCCCAAAATTTTCCAATATAGTCAATCCATTCTGATATGGATTCTTTTATTTTATTTAATGATAACACCAACCCTCCAACTGATGATAAGTCGTTATCTTTGGAGCAAGGAATGTACATCAATGAGGAATTGGTTTCCAATACACATGAAATTGTCTCAACAGCCAAGGCAACCAACAAACAGCAAGAAGAACATCTCGAAACAGAAATTACAAGTCTGCCTGGTCCTCAAACAACTGAAACTCTCAATACAAACCTCAAACAAGAAATCACAGGGTATTTGGAGTTTGATGGTTCAGTTAACAAGTTAGGAGCAGGGGCTAGAGTGTGGATTTACAATACTCATGATAATCACGCACAAGGCCATGCCTATAGACTCAATTTCAGATGTACAAACAATATGGTGGAGTATGAAGCTCTTCTCTTAGGCCTTAAGTTGCTCAAAACCCTGGGAGCTACTAAAGTCTCCCTCCTAGGTGATTCGGACTTGATTATACAACAAATAAAGGGTAACTTTGTTGCTAATGATAGTAGAATGAGAGCTTACAGAGCCGCTGCCACCGAATTACTCAACGCCTTCAGTGAATTTAAGCTGGCCAAAATTGCACGAGATCACAATATTCATGCCTGTAGTCTAGCAACCTTTGCTAGCACATGCAAGCTTCCCTTTGAACGAAATCACCATTTCACTGCTGAAATAAAACACAGACCTTCGGTCCCTAACAATGTCAAGGATTGGCAGGTATTTCAAAATGATTCCCAGATTAACAGTTTCTTAACTCTGGAGGACGAATTTTCCAACGCAAACATTGACATGGATGCCATGGCCGACTCACAACAGTTAGAAGAAGAAAACGACCTTACTCTAACAGCTGCAACAACTAAACAAATCCTTAGCCCAACTGTTTTCAACAATACAAACATAGGACAGCTGAAACAAATCTGTTTAGAGAAAACAGCCAAGGTAGAGGATGAGTTTATTGATCTGAAAAGGAATGTTCTACCTGTCGGCCTTACTCCATTGGAAGACATTTTTGATGACAACGATGTGCCCAAAAAGCCAAAAATGGAACCTTTGAATGCTTCCATAAAAGAACACAACATAGGAACAGCAGAACATCCCAAAATGATTAAGTTGTCCAAAAATCTGCCTCCTGACCACAAATCGAAATATGTGGATTTGTTCAAAGAATTCCAAGATGTATTTGCCTGGAGTTATGAGGACTTGAAGTCGTATGAGACCTCAGTAATCCAACATACCATTCCCTTAAAGCCAAATAAAAAACCGTTCAAACAATGCTTCTTCCCCTGATTGAAAAGAAAATAAAGAGAATGTTTGAAGCAGGTATCATTGCACCCATCAGATTCTATGAATGGGTGTCTAACTTAGTTCCCATTAGGAAAAAAATAGGAGAGATAAGACTGTGTGTAGACTTGAGAAATTTAAACCAGGTCTCTCTAAAAGACCACTACCTGTTGCCCAAAATGGATCATATCTTGCAAAGAGTAGTGGGTTCCTCTAGAATTTCTTTACTAGATGGATTTTCAGGATTTAATCAAATACTTGTTCACCCGAATGACCAGGACAAGACAACTTTTACCACACCGTGGGGAACATTTAAGTACGTTAAAATGCCTTTTGGGCTAAAAAACACTGGTGCTACCTTTCAAAGGGCAATGGATATTACATTTGCTAAGGAGATACATGATTTCCTCGTAGTTTACCTTGATGAACTGACCCCATTCTCCAAATCTGACCAAGAGCACCCTAAGCACTTAGGCAAATTTTCATGACATGCAGGAAATATGGCATTTCCTTGAATCCTAAGAAGTCCCTGTTTGCCCTGGAGGAAGGCAAGCTTCTAGGGCATATAATATCAAAAAATGGGATTAGAATTGACCCGGAAAGAATTCAAGCTATCCTTCAAATCCCTTATCCAAGAAACATAAAAGAACTGCAAGAATTCCTTGGAAAGATCAATTTCCTGAGGAGATTTATCCCAAATCTAGCCGAGCTAATAAGGCTACTGAGCAACATGTTGAAAAAGGATGCCAAGGTAAAATGGTCTCTTCAAACCAAGCAGGCTTTTGAGAGTATGAAAACTGCCCTAACTCAAACGCCTGTCCTCACCAGTCCTCAATTCGACAGAGATTTTATCATTTTTTCCTTCGCATCTGAACACACTATAGCTGTTGTCCTTCTGCAGAAAGATGATCAGGGCAACGAAAATCCAATTGCTTTCTTCAGCCGATCTTTGAGAGACGCATCCTTGAAATATCAGATTATGGAAAAGCAGGCCTATACTCTGGTCAAAGCCATCAAATATTTCAGAATTTACATCCTATACTCCCCCGTGATTGCCTATGTCCCTAATGCTGTTGTAAAGGATATACTAACTCAAAAGGGACTGGAAAGCAAAAGAGGCAAGTGGATTGCCAACATCCTTGAATACGACATTGAAATAAAGCCCACCAAGCTCATAAAAGGATAAGGGTTAGCCAAACTAATGTCCGAAACAAACTTCCAAGCATTAGACGTTAATCAACTAGATGATGAACTGGAGCTGGTGACTCCACAAATCAGTGAAACCTTCATGCAATCCCCATGGTATGCTAATATTTGCTTTGTATTGTTAAACCTGTGTGCTCCCCCAGGATTGTCCAGAACTAAGAAAATATTTTTAAGGATGAAATCATCAAAATTTTGTGTCATAGATGGTGCTTTATTTTGGAAAAATCATGAACGTATTTTGCTTAATTGTTTAACTATAAATGAAACTAACAGCATCATGAAAGAATTCCATGCAGGACTGTGGAGGACACTTATATTGGAAATCCACGGCTGACAAGATCTTACGGGCTGGTTATTACTGGCCATCTTTATTTGCAGATGTAAAGAAGTTTGTTGTCTCATGCCACAAATGCCAAATCTTTGAAGGGAAAAGAAAACTACTACCCTTGCCCTTAAGCCCATTTCAACCGAGAAACCTTTTCAACAATGGGGTCTCGACTTCATTGGAGAAATTCATCCCTCTTCCTTAGGCCAACACAAGCGGATTTTAACAGCTATCGATTATTTCACTAAGTAGATTGAAGCCATCCCATATAGGCAAGCCAATGACTCCACCATTATCCAATTCCTTGAGAGCAATATCCTTTCCAGATTCGGCTGCCCTGAGAAAATTATCACTGACAACGCTGCTTCTTTCAAATCCAAAAAAAATGATCAACTTTTTCCATAAATAACACATCACCTTAGGCCACTCCACAGCTTACTACCATCAAGGTAATGGCTTGGCTGAGTCTTCCAACAAAAGCCTCATCAATATCATAAAGAAACTGCTGGAAGAAAACAAAAAAAACTGGCACAGGAAGCTCACAAATGCTCTATGGGCAGACAGACTTTCCACCAAGAAATCCATTGGGATGAGCCCTTATGAACTTGTATATGGCATGGAAGCCAAGTTCCCTTCATCTCTGGGCATTCCTACTATTAAATTGTTGCAAGAAATTCATGCTAAACTGAATGACATGCAGAGAAGAGTTAATCAAACCATTCATCTTCAGCAAACCAGAGAACAAGTCTTCAACAGAGCTTAAATATTGCAAGAAAAACTTAAAAATATGTTTGATAAGAAGGCCAAAGCAGAGGATTTATGGGTGGGCAGCAAAGTTCTAAGATGGGATTCACGAAGAGAAGACAAGGGCAAACACACAAAATTCTATTTTCTGTGGAAAGGTCCGTACATTATCAGCGTTGTGCAAGGGAATAATACCTATTTTCTCAAAGCTCCAGATGGCAGCACAGCTGAAGAAGGCCCTGTCAATGGCCAAATGCTGAAGCACTACAATGATCCTTTTGATTGAAAAGAGCAGGCGGTGTTTTTTTTGTACATAGAATATTTGTATATACCAGTGTCTTGATTTTTGTAAGAATCCATGATGCTAAAGCACGCAGAAGAAAGCAGGAAGTGCTTTACAGTTTAACATCAGCACAATTGAAGGAAAGAGCTATTCCCAATCCAAAATATCAAATCAAACCAACAGTCAGCACTAACAAGTTCAAAGTACAACCATAGTGGAAGAAACAAGGCAATCTGACCTGCTGTTCTTGGCTTCTCACAAGGAAAAGCCATCCCCAAGTGGA